>JASTWP010003301.1:0-26513 GCA_030770255.1 Temnothorax ravouxi
CGCGAGAATAAAACACCTAAAAGTTCCCGCTGATTGCTACCGTTCGACTATATTAGATTTTTCTATGTTAAGTACCTTGACAATTAAACATAAATAAAATCTCCATTTATGACGAATAAAAATTAATTAAAATTACAGATTTTATTATGTTTATCTACATATCCTCGAATTAATTTGCCAAATTCCTTTAATTCTGATATCGAATAAATTATAGCGAACGCTTGTTTCTCTTAGATTGATGAGTATGAGGAGGAATTGATGCGTGAAAAGGCGGCTTTAATTAGCGAAATAAAAATCTTGTTGAGTTTATAAGCATCGAGGCCACGTGTCTTGTTTCCTTAACGAAGTCGCCCGATGTAATTATTGCCAAGCTGTGGCGAAGAATAGTGATTCTCTATTCGCAATTAGCATACTACGCAACACGTGCGGGGCAAAGCGGCGCAACCGAAACCCCCCGCACTGATTCCGCGATCCGATCTTCGCGAACACCAGTATTAGACATGCCTGCGAAGGCGACGCGCAACGCACGACCGGTGTCAATTAGCGATGGTCTAACGACGTGATCGGTTAACTAATTATGTGCGCGGTATGCACTTTTATGTCCGCCGTACGATCAAGATCAAATCAGAGACCTTAATTAATCATATGCTTTTTCAGCCTTTCGTGACGTGACTACTGTATTCCCAGTATTCCCACATCAACAATTAACGCCTTATGGTTGAAGTTACCATTCCTCCCTTCCCCTGAATCTAACAAAGAAAATGCATTTAAAAAACGTAAGAAATACTCCGTACAGCTGTCAATGATAATGATTTTTTCAATCGCAAACTCCAGATTTAAATATAGAATTCGATTGCGTTTATAAACATGTGAAATTTATGTCTCAATACAGAACAGGTTTTGGGTTTGGGAATAACTTGGTTAATGCGAAAATATTGCTTGAAATTACTTTTCGCAATTCCGTACGAAATTTTTCGGCCATTCTCATGCGAGACCGTTCAACTTTTCGAGTTAATTTCATTTACGCCAGTCCGTCAACAACATTTACGCTGGCAGCCGGGCGGGCGCGTAAACGCAGCATCTTGCCGAGCTTCTAAAAAGCTATGCCTTACCGTGTATCAAAGAGAATACCGCCACACCGCTTCCGGTCGTTCGGCTCTTCCGCCCACCGCCGCGGCTTTTTCGTCCCAAATAATCTGCTGCCCGCGCACGGCGGCGGTTATTGCCTACATTACGATCAGGTGAACCCGTTTAATACTCGTAGACCAGCGAAAACCACTTCAAAGGACCGCGTTGAAACAGACGCGTTCCGGCGCGACCTTTGTAACTTTATGTATCTTCAACGCTGTGCGGTAAAAAACATCTTTGTCGACCCCGGCGCGGTGCCACGCCACGCCGCGGAGCGAGCAGGAGGATAAATTTGGTCGACGAATGGATAATGAAAATTGAATTCAATATTTCTGCAAGACTATTTTTAGAGAATATTTTAAGTATATCAAAGACACGATCAAATAAAAATTCAAAAAGAGATTCAAATAATTTTCTATATTTTCTTATGTAAATCATTAATATTAATAGAATAGAATAAAATAGAATAGAATATTAACTAGAATTTGAATTCTCTAATATTATATAGGTTCCATGTCAAAAGTATACCAATTAAAATTAATATTATAGCTTCTATTCTAATAAATATCTATTTTAATTAATTCGTTTTTAAAGTTAATCGATCTTTACTCTAATTTCTAATAATTATTAATCTTATTCTAATCTAATAAATATCTGTTTTAATTTGTAATTATTTGAAATTAGTAGAAATTATTATATGTTCTTATTTCTCTCTCTTTAAAGAATTGTAATATGTCGCTTCACACTTCACACACATAGAAATAAATGTATAGATTCAGTAATCATTCTTTGCAGACTACTGCTAATAATTAATCAATTTAATAAAAATGAAATGTTAATTTATCATATTGGAATGCGCGTAATAACAATGATAAGCCTAGAGTCAGAATGCATGGCTCATTATATCTACGTAGATATTTGTAGGACGGCCCAGATCTACCCCGCGCAATCTTCTAACTAAAAATGCCCAGACCAAGAAAATAACTGTGATTTAATCATGTTTAAACGTCACGAAGACAATACGTAGGAAAATTATATATACGCATAATTTTATAGTCTACGGCACTACACACACCCCACCGACGCTTTATACGCACAAATATATACCACCGCGCAGATTAATGCTTCGCGATTCTACACGTCGTATCGTTCTAGACATAGCGCGATTTATATTCGCACGAACATGCCGTGAAACGAGCAATTATTGTTATAGCCATTTTGTGCTGCACTGATTAATGCCACGTTTCACGAGCGTATCGATCCCGCAAAATTGATTCGCGCTCAGCAATCGTCGTTAGGAAATAACTTTTCGTTATTACGATCTGCTGAGTCCTCGTGTGATTTATGCGTTATTCATTTTGTTTTACGTACTACGCGATTTTCAACAATATATACAATACACTGCATATTCAAGATCATTATCATTTTTATCAGTCCAAAACTTACGAGATTATTAACAATCGAAATCTTTCTTGCGTATACAGACGAGAATCCTTATAAAATAATTTTTGGTCTCACTGACGTATCTATATATTCTTTCTGTTTATGTTATATAAAATATTAATCAGATTACGTATAGCGTAGCGAATTACTCGATGTACATACTCTGTTCTGTGACTTTTAACGAAAGATTCGGCCGGGAGGACATTAATCGTCTAACAAGAAATCCCCGGCAGTAAAAGATGTCAATCACACGGATATAGGCGTTTCTTTCTCTCGACTATAGGCCGATGGACCTCCCAATGAACTTTCGGGATTGCCACGGGCAGTCGACGGGGTTGCTGCTTCGTTTAGGGGAGCCAGTGTAATCTGCTTAGCTCTGACGCTGATCCGGATGGCAATCGCCGCGCGGTTACGCGGCACTTATTCCCATCTTTCGATGCTCCTTCGCTCTCTCGCCCTCTCACAATCCCGTCCCTCCACGTGCATCATAGAACCACACACGAATCCGATCGATGCACACGCGTCGAGTCTCTACCACTGAATCGATGAAAAATGCAACACGTCGATCCTAACTTCGCGGCGGACGCGCGAATAGCGACAGTCACATCTGTGTTTTATGCAAGTGTATCTTTACTTCAGCGAACACTTCACGAGAACATATTACATTATTTAACATTTTGCGTGCATTATTGGTAGTACAAACTTCTTGCATTTCTTGCTTCTTTCGTGATTGCCAAAATAATATAATATATATATAAAAAAGACTAGGATGGTTTTTAAAACTTGTCAATACTTATAGCGAATGCTACGAAATAAATAAAACTAACGAAAATTTAAACCTACGCCGAAATGTCAGTTGTCAAGGAATAGCGACTGCATTTGGCGCTTATCAAATATCGCGGAAATATCAGTACGAGAAGAAGAACGGCACAAAACAATGCCCGCGCTCGGTAATAATGGCAGTGCTATTAAGTACCGTCCCGTGTCATTAAGGTAAGTGCTCTTTACCTTTTCTTACCGTTTTTTTATTCCCATCGAGCGTGACGTGCGAGTTAACCACGGTATTCGAGTATCTTCGCAATATTATCTCCCGAGATAACACCATCGGGTTCTTATAAGAAACCATCCGGGCTGCTTTTCAGCGAAATAATTTATTAATCGAGGGAGGGCCTCGCCGACGAAGTAGGTATATAAGTTACCTTTTTGCTTCGCCCGTACAGAGGAGATATAAATGCATGCTTATGCCGCACATCGTCGAAAAAAGTTACTTCAATTTTAAAGAATTTATCTTCTCTCTCTCTCTCTCTCTCTCTCTCTCTCTCTCTCTCTCTCTCTCTAACCTCTCTCTCTCTCTCTCTCTCTCTCTCTCTCTCTCTCTCTCTCTCTCTCTCTATTAACAAACTCTTGTTTTAAATAACTATTAAAAAGTCATAAGTTTAAATAAAAATCTAATGTATACGATTACTAATTTTACCGCAATAATAGTTAATAAAGCTGGATTTTGCATTTCTCATACAATTCTCAATAAGATATTACATATTGTACAACACAGCTCACTGATGCGAGTCGCAAATCAATTGAGTTGAAAATAGACAGCAATCGATAAAATGGTGCGTTTAGGGGTTGTAAAGCAATTTCGTAAAGACGTGAGGGAAGGCAGCGTGTCGTGACAAAGGACCATTGTCCATAATCCTTCGAGCATGATTGACATCTGTTATACAACAAAACTCGGACGACTCCGAAAGTGGTTCGGTTAGGCTTGCGGTTTTGGCGGGCGCAGCCGTGCCCGTTTACGTCGGCTTATAATGCCGACCACGTGGCAGTCGTAGCGCGATATTTAATATCGCAAAACGAGAGAACAACGATCGCGTCGGAACGGAGGGCCAAACAAGATCACATGACGGCTCGCAATCGGCCAAACAAACGTGGCCTTTGACGTGCCGCCGACCGCGTGACCGAACAGACAAATATATAATTGGCAACGGAGACAAAGATTTTGAAAATAATTTTCTCTTTTCTCAGATCTCTCGGTAGCAAAATTTCAATCGTACGATATGGCAGATTTGTTTAGTCTTGAGTCATAATTATTCTGAAATTAAATAATTTTAATGACATATGATCTAAGTTTTCGCGTTATTTACTACTAGATACAAATGTTCATAAGCGATTTTATAAAGTAATGTATAAAGGATCTAAGAAAAAATCTAAGAAGATTAAAAATATCAGAATTATACGGGGAATTATATTAATATAGAAAATGGAAGAGTCGTATCCAATGAAATACAAGTGAAAATTGGAAAGTTCAGGAACGCAAAAAGCCGAAATTTTAAAAAAGAATTCTTGATGCTAAAATACGAGGAGCCAAATATAAAAACGTTCACGGATCAACGACTCAAGAATTTAGTAACTCTATAGGGATCTAAAGATAGTTTTGTTATCGTCGCGGTGGCGCGTGATAGCGGGTAGCCCTGTTTCTCTTGTTTGCTCACTATTTCGAGGCTTTGCTGTACCGAGATTCGAGTGTAATTCGATTTTCTTTATGCCGGCAGCAGACAAGCGTATACGGTTCACCGCATCCCCTCGGTCGCCATGGCAACCATCTTGAAAAGACAGCGGCTTAATTAAAAGCTGATTCGTTCTCCACCTTGCCAATTTTCTTAGCGGATACCGCTTGAAACCACTTAATCGCCCGACCGCAGAAGTGCCACCATTTGCCGGGTATACAGCGCGTCTGTTCGAAGATCCTCGAGGGATGGAAGAAATAGGGGAAGATAGGCGGCAAGAAAGGGGAGAGGAGGAAGAAGGAGTCGAAAGGAACGGAACGATCGCAGTTGGCACCCAGAACCTTCGAACTAATCCTGGAATCAATCGAGAGGCACGAACATCTATTAAGTCGCGATTATCCGAAGTCACCTCAGCAGGCCGGACTTTCCAAACTTTTCGCAGGGACTCCTTCATTAGCGAGATTTGCCACCGTCTCTTGACTAGCTGTTAATGGAACCGCAAGAAAACTCGCGGGCAAATCTTAATTTTTTTTTCGATCGTATGTAGTTATTTCTCTTTCGTATTTTTACTTTCGTATTTTCGCATATTCAGTTTTATTATTTCTCTCTTTCTTTCTCCGCCCCCTTTTCTCTCACACTGTAATCGGAAAATAATTAGAGAAGGCAAGACTAAAATTCTTAAAAACATTTCAAATTTATATTTTTTCCACTAACATTTTATTCAAGCTAATGCACAGCAAGATTAGTAGAGAGCTTTCACAAAAAATAGACTTCTTACATTAAAAATAATTTTAGACATTTTCGTTTTATATATATTTAAATGTAGGTATATACGACAATTATTTTATAGCAGCATAAATTGCTGCACAAATATATTTTCTTGTTCTTCAATAATTTTATAATAATTTTTACCTAAAAACAACCCGCTTAGTGCCTCAATCAAAATTCCATCATGAAAGACGAAGGAAATGTTTTTCCGCGACAATAAGCGAGCGACGACCGAATTTTTCGCATCTCGTCGCCCCGACGATCCCGCGCGGCGTTTCGCGCATTATTTCGCCACGAAATTGGCTGCTTTTTGCCCCGGTCTCGGCATGACCGAACAGAGAGAACGTTGAAGAACGAAACAGGATGAAAAGAAAGAGAGCGAAGGAAAGAGAGAGAAGACGAAGGTCCGGAGGAGCGGCGTTATCCTCCGGGATGAATATGATGTAAATAAATGACGAGCTGCCCTTAAGGGAGTGAATATTAGAGAGGGGGTAAGAAGTGTTATGAAACATAATTAGCGACCGCCGCCACTGACTCGCGATGATTACAGGGCGGTGAAGCGAAAGTCGTATGGCGCGCGATGGCGGGGCGGCGGGGAGGCAGCCGGTGCCGGTGCCGGTGTCGGGATAGATTTCCTGGGCTACGAGCTACTACCTTCTTGCCTTCTCTCTTGCCACATTCGCGAAGCGAGCGAACGGCCGCCGACACACGCGCGTGACTTCACACCCACGTGAGGGATCGCAGGCGCATGCACCCGCGCGAGCACAAGCGTGCGCGCGAGCGCGAATGCACACGTACACACGCGTGGATTTGCACGTGGTACACATCACACACCGGCGGCCGCCTACGTGTCGGCTTAGCCATTGGCGTCGAAATAATTCCCGACTGCCTCGAAGTTGACTTCTTCTTTTTACAAATTTAACATATGATACGGATTTCGACGGAAGGAAACCTTTTGGCGTAATAAAAAATGTCTTTTGTGACACGTTGGAGAAATAGTTAAGAATACTCATCGGCTCGATAACAAGAGGGATTATAGAGACTAGATAAATTAAATTCCGAGTGCAAATTCTAACTTTCAAACGGCCTAATTTGAAAATTGTATTTCTGAACACGCGTGCAAGACTGGAATGTCAACTGCTTGATAGAAATTATTTGTAAATTAAATTCTCCACAGTGCAATTCTGACTATTATCAGACTATGACTTCTTCAAACTGTTAAGTCTAGGAACAATTTTTTTACTAAAGGACAATTTTTTAACTTTAACTATTTCCACCTTTGTGATTCGAAATAGTTTGACAGTAAAGGGTTAAACGCCTGAAATAGGTGCGAGATTTATTATACATATTTGCGATTCTAATAATAATTAATATTTCCTGTCTAGATATTCGATTGGATTGTCTATTGACATATCCTTGTTATGGCGCTATATACCGCCACGTCTGCTTAGCTAGCCCCTTCACTTGATCAAAATTTAACAGATAAATTATATAATAATGCGCTCTCTAAATCCATGAGAAAAAAAATTTGTGCTCGTTTCATTTAACCAACCTCCCTCACATGTCAATTACATTACAAGTGATTTTAAAAAACAAATATACAAAATTTATGTGCTATTCTCACATCAGAGTAATTTCAATGTTTGCTCACATTCCTTAAAGAACTTCTCTCTTGATATAAACAGTAATATTCTTGTATAACTCGTTAAAAATTAAAAATGATTTATTTGGCTAAACGAAACGAGTGCATTTTTCTTATAAATTTGAAGAGCGCAAAAAATAGCGCATTATTATATAATGTATTCGTTAAATTTTGAGGTAAATTTAATTGAAGGGGCCAGCTAGACAGACGTACCATCCCCGTCCCGCCTACGTATGAATATATCATATCGATTCTGATAAAGTTACATTATATATAGACTTTCGAGTATTAGAATTTAACAATAACTCTCCAATCATTATCGGTCGCGCCGCAATCAATCAAACGCGTCTAGACGTTTAATTATACTCTTCGGCCATCTTAAGATTATTCAATTATTCGCTATTATAGAAATCCCGCGCAGAATATGGACCGCGCCCGTTTTCGAATATCTAGTAAGAGTGACGGCGGACTACGCCAATGCGTGACCGCGTGGTGTGTACGCGAGCTTAATGGTCGCCGGGTACAGTAATTGGTACCGATGCTCCATGAGCCGGTAGGTGGGCGGAACCTTGATCTTTTTACGGATTTAATGATCGACTGTTGAAAACGAACAAGTACGCGGCGAGTCCGTTTCTTCCTGCCGAAGCAGATCGAAACTTGTCATCTAGATGAACGAACTTATCTCGCAGCTAAAGTCGTTATAATGTCAGAATTTTTACGAGATAAAATATATTTTGTGTTAACCAAAAAAAGGGCAACATCAATCCTATATTTATTATTTGTCTTATTTGTATTACCTATTTGTATTATTTGTCTTTGTAAAAAATTAAAAAATTCAATCATGCCATGTAAAGACATAAATCTAAAATATTGAATTAAGATAGGCTAGAAGAAAAAGAAGAAAAGTGTTGTGCGAATTCTTCTTGATATCAAGATATTATAAAAGATTTATATCAGAAAGAGAGAAGATTCTACATATATTGTAGTAGTTTGGAAGTTGATTCTATATAATAAAATAAAATAATCTTACGGAATGAAAATAGAAACACAATTGTATTATATTGACGCTGACAAAATTCTAACAATCTATATAATTCAAAATGATCTAAAATATTATATCGATAAGTAAATGTTTGTTATAATAACAAGATAACAAAGAAAATGTTCCATATCATGTAAGATTAAAGGAAACTAAAATTAAAACTGGGGGAGATCTGCACCCTCGTCAAGGATTTTATCAGAATCGCTAACGCCCATTATCGTGAGAGAGAAAAGAACCCCCGTGGTCGCGACAAGATCGATTAAGCTAAGGAGACTCAAAGAGGGCGACTTCGCGATGTACCTAATTTATTAGCAGCCATTCTCCATAACGTTTATGGCGACCGGGAGCGTCCTGCAGGATCGTCCTGACGTACCGCCTTTACGGAAAAGTATCCCACAAATTTTTACGGTGCCTCGCGAAATAACTCCGGGGCCGCGACTTTCCGGGGGAGAGTTGTTAAGGGCGTCTCATTCGAGTTGGGGGTAAAGGCGCGTTACGGTTGCCGAGAGACATGGCCGCCGACTTTGATCCGAAACTGCGAGGCTAAGTGACTGCACCTGCAGAATAGTGTATGAAATTTTTATGCAAATTTAAACGCGATGTAGGCCACCAGGTATAAATAACGCGGCGCGCTTTTGTGGCCAAAATATATCCCCGTGGGGGGGAATTTATATAGGGGAGGCCCCGAAGCGATGCGCCTGCGTTTACGATCGCCGAAGGGGCGAGGGGGCGTATGGAAGTAGCTGGAAAATATAATGGCCTTATCGAACCCACTGATATACTCGCGTTACGATTAAGCGACCCCTCGCAAATGGATTGAAAATTCAAGATGGCTCAAATTGCGATTAAAACATGCATTAAAAGTCTCGAGATTTCAGAGAACTTCACACTTTTCGCAATGGAATCAGTTCTCTGGAGCTGAATTTCTTTGTACTTTTTCTCTTATCTTCCTTTTCTCTCAACCGACAACTAATCGTCTATCTCATTTCAGAGTGCAGAAAGTGTAACGTAGCGCAGTTATAAAGAACAGAACTTTGTACGCACGGTACGCAACGCACATCACCAACACTCGCACGGCGTACGGCGTGCCAGTCGCCAGTCGCCACTCGCCACTCGCCAGTCTCGCCACTCGTCCAGTGCAAATCAGTGCAAATTAGGCATTACGGATGGTGTCGTTAGGTTAGGTTAGGTTATGTTTGATCACGTCGTGAATGTCGTGATCGGTGTGTACCATCGGTATGTATCGGGAATTACATAAATTCGAGTTCTACGTAAAACGGAAAAAATTCGCCAGACATTCCGCAAGAGACTTGTACAATTCGAATTTCGTGCGAGGGAAAGCCAACACTGACAGTCAAATTGCCAATAATGTTATTTTATAATATGCGATACAACGTGCCGATAGATTGCCTCCGATTAAGTACATGAAACAGAAAAAAAAAAGATATTACATGGATACAGCACCTTTCTACGTGTTATCTCTACGTACCTCTCGACAGATACGTTCCCAGTCGGCTGACACGTCGAGCGATATGATATGAGACCTCGTCGGTTCCACCTCAACATTAGAGGGAGTAATTTCTTAATTTAGTTAATTTACATTGATGTATGTACATGGTACATCTAATGTTGAGGTGGAACCGACGAGGTCTCATATCGCTCGACGTGTCAGCCGACTGGGAACGTATCTGTCGAGAGGTACGTACGAGATAACACGTAGAAAGGTGCTGTATCCATATATCCTCTTTTTTTTCTTTTTCATGTAATCGGAGGCAATCTATCGGCACGTTGTATCGCATATTGTAAAATAACATTATTGGCAATTTGTCTCAGTGTTGGTTTTCCCACACACGAAATTCGAATTGTGTAAGTCCTGCGGAATGTCAGACGGATTTTTTCCGTTTTACGTAGAACTCGAATTTATGTAATTCCCGTATGGAAAAAGTCAGCTTACGTTAGTCCTTGGAAAGCAAATTTTGTATTTAATTAGTTTTGAAAGTGATAAGTGTTCGAGATGGTGCACAATCACCGACTGTTCTTTCGATCAGCAGTTGATGATCTTACTTATTTTATATCTTTGTCATTTAGAATTAAAATTTTAGAACTAAAATTAGACGAGGAGTATTTTTTCCTCCTTTTAGTTTGTTCGAAATGGAATTAAAAAAAAAAAAAAAAAAAACATACAGAAGAGTAAATAGTGCATAGATAATCATAGGAAATAATATTTTGAGTATTACATTGTGAGATTTTAATACTATTAAGTTATTTTCAATTACAAACAATTCTTGGATTTTTTTTTAAAAATTGTAAAGTTAGGAATTCAGGGAATAGTAAAACTGCCAAATGTTACAACGAGAGCTTCATATAATGCACATCAAAGTTGATACATGCGATGTTAAAATGACATATTTAATATATCATTTAATATATTATTCTAATGATCAACCAATATTGCATAATTATAGAAAAAGGGGAGTTGCTGAGTTCTAATGTTAGTTATTGGAGAGACACAAGATGCAGCAGCTAGAGATAACGGGGATTATACTGAGGTTGTGCCTACTCAACGTTCTAACGATAAACTGGAGCAGCGCAGCTGTAGTACCTCATAAGAATCCGGATCAAAGTCTGATTATGCTAGGTGGTCAAGGCTTGTATAACGCCAGTGATGATGTAGTGATACTCAATGCCACAAATTTCAAGGCAAACGTTTACGGAAGTACCAGGAGCTGGCTGGTCGAGTTTTACAACAGCTGGTGCGGCTTTTGTTACAGATTCGCACCGACGTGGAAGGTTTTGGCGAGCGACATTCTATGTAAGTTATTTATTCCGAATAATTGTAAAAGAAATTGTAGGTACATATAAACAATTTATTAAATTACATATTTAAGTGATTTTCTTCAAGAATTAATTTGGTCAGAATAGAAAATGGCATTGACACAAAATCATTCGCTCACTTTTGATTCCCTTATTTATGTATATGTATATACATAATAATTAGTTGCAATGTTTCAGCTTGGAATGATATCGTCGTTGTCGCGGCTATAGATTGTGCCGATGACGACAACAATCCAATCTGTCGCGAGTACGAGATTATGCACTATCCAATGCTGAAATATTTCTCTATAAATGCACACCCACCGTCCTTGGGTATAGTAATAGAAAAGGGGGACAGCGTTGATTCAGTGAGACATAATTTAATTAGCAGGCTCGAAACGGAACAACAGGAAGGACGAGGATCTACATGGCCTAACATTGCGCCATATAGGTATATCGTAAATTTTTCACAGCTAATTTGTAGATATTTTCTTGTTACAACTAAGCAAAATGATTTTTGCCCTCCACTTATATGTGTGTAATCCATAATTATAATTCACAATTTAAAGGCATGCTATAGAACTTATTTGTAGTTGCTTTAGATTTATTAGATTTTAGATATATATTCTCAGATTTTATGACAATTTAATGTTTGTGAATAAGAAAAGCTCGATTAAAAAAAAAAAACGAATTTTTTCTTTAGCGATTGTCTGTGAATAAGTCAGGAGATTAAATTTTTCCCTATTTTTGCGTAACAAAAAATATGTTAATACATCATATTTGTTCGCAGGAATGTCGAAATAACGGACATTTGGAAAACAGCATCTAGCAATGTAAAGCATTTCTTCCTCATTTTCGAGAGCACGGATTCACTCTTGGGCGCGGAAGTTATTCTTGATCTTCACAAAATCAGCAGCTTACAGATACGTAGGGTGACCTCCGACAACGAACTACTGTGCTTGATGAACAAGGTTACCAAGTTCCCAACCTTGATAGCTTTCGGACGCAATGAATCGCAAAGGGTCGTCAGCGTGAGAATACCAACGAGGCAGGGAGTTCGACGAGCTATCAAAAATTACTTGATTGCAAGAGGAGTAAATATCGACGTAGGTACGACAGTGTCCCATGACACTGTGCAAAATGCGGAGAACACGCATCGAACAAGAAGCTCAACGATTGCGAAGGGTTACGAAGTGGTAGAGGAACAACTGGAATTGTCGAAAAAGACCGGTGATTATTTGTATCAACTCGATCTGGAGAGTGCGCTGCGTTACTCGATCAATCATGAGATATCTTTGATGAAGTCGATAGACGGTGAGAAAATGAAGGCGTTACAGAAGTATCTCGCGGTGTTGGCGGCGTACTTTCCTCTACGACGTCATAACGTGTATCTGGAGATAATACGTGACGTCGTCGAGAAAAAGAACGCGATGACCGGCGAGGAGTTCAGCCAGCTGGCGAAGACGACGGAGGAAGAAATGTTGCCGGTGTACTCGGGCGCGCCTCGTCAGTGGATAGGATGTAAGGGTAGCACGGATTCGTATCGCGGATATCCCTGCGGATTGTGGACCATGTTTCACATGTTGACCGTAAACTTCGCGCTGGAGCACAACAAACCGTTCGTTACTCAGGCTCTCTCGCAGGATCCCGCGACGGTGCTGCGAGCGATGCACGGCTACATCGGGACCTTCTTCGGCTGCGCCGACTGTGCCGCGCATTTCGTGGAGATGGCCGGCACGAACAAGATATTCGACGTGCGCACCAAAGACGAGGCCGTGCTCTGGTTGTGGCGGGCACACAATCAGGTAAACGCTCGACTGTCGGGCGACGATACGGAGGACCACGAGCACAGGAAGATACAGTATCCCGCGGCCAAACATTGCCCGACGTGTAGACACGTCAACAATAGCTGGAATGAGGAGGAGGTTTTACGATACCTAAAATTCAAATACAGCTACAACAGCATCAAGTTCGACGGGATCAGCGATGCCGATGACACGGGTATGACGAATGGCAACGGCTCGAGAGTGAGGCCGCAGAGACTCGCCAAGGAGACGACGAAGCGTGCTACAGCTTTCGGTTGGGACTTGAATATATTTGACATCAGCATCTGTGTGGTGTTATATGTTACTTCGGCTGCGATACTCGTGCTAGTATGTATCAAGTTCGCCTTTAAGAGGACATATAAAAAGAAAGGTCACATTAATTTATTGCCTAAAGTATAATTTTGTTTTTTATTTTGGCGCTTATACTCTATGCGCGCGCAATCACGTAACGTTCCTGGACCAGCAAGCATCACTCAGGCACTTGAGTTTCAATCAAGAGAACGGTAAATCTCAAATCTTTGGGTTGTGATATCTTCCAACTATATAACGATCATTCCAACGGTGATGAAAGTCGAATTTGCATCTGGGCAAATGTAATTTAAGAATTTTTCTGCATTAAACCAGTGACGCCAGTAGCGAAACGATAGTAATCAACTAATCAAAATGACTCGAAATGAATCGAAAAGCATTTACTCGATTCCAAGTAAGATGGTTGGAATCAGATAATTTATTGCAGATTATGTCAATTAACATTTTTCTACTGGCAAAAATAGCATGCATTTTGTATAGAATGTTCCCAAAGCAGGGATCAACGATATGTTCTTTCACGAGGTGGTTTTTTTTTCTTCAATATAAAGATTGAATTGCCGAATAGTTACAAAATTTTCCCCCAAGTCCTTTCGAATTAGCGATCTTGCTTTGTAACATTTGCCTTGAACTCATCCAAAGAATATATCTTATCGGTTTCTATGAGATTTTTATTCAGAGATTCGTATTATCTTGTAAAAGATATAGAAGTATAAATGTATGTCTGATAATATATACAGGTGACAAGATAAGAATGTGGATCAAGTAAAAAAGTACATTCATAAAGTACATTTGATTTATTTAATATCACTATATATACGGAGTAATGTTCTCATCTTGCTGGAACGTCAGAGAGTGCATTTATAATCCTCATGAAACCGTACGTCATTATAAATAATATATGTTGATATGACGTGTTGATAACATATGACGTGACTGAAATGATTTTCTCTGTCGGAGTGTCACATCATTATTATTATGTATTGCATCGAGAAAAAAACCCTAAACAGTATAAAATCATAATACAATCAATAATTACCATAAGATATTAGATGAAAGATAGTATTCTTCTACTATTTTATTCCATAGCAACACGCTTCCTGAAATGTTTGCATGCACCTTTTTTTAAACACTTTTTAGATCTTTTACACTTTTACATGAAAAACTTTATACTGTTTAGGGAAACCGGCAGATATTCAGATGAAGAAAAGAATCATACATACATATAACTGTTAACATTTAATTAGATATTAAGCAAATGAGATGTCAAATTGCAAACTTGAAAGATTATTCAGAGAATTCATATAAAAGACGGTTGTGATATAAGTCACAAATGCCTGTACGCCGATGAAAGTCGATCTTTTGTTGATTATTTGTAAATAGGCACTCAAGAAAAATTACTTCCCATGATTATGTATATTATAAGCCATTGTCTTTCTTATGTACAGTTTTCTAATAAAATATACAATTAAATTAAAATGTGCAATTGAATATATAATTATACAATTAAGGGGTATGGCCACAATAGCGCGCATAAAATCATGTGCATTTTTAACAATTTTTTTTTGTATGAAAAAATAATTTATTCATAAAACCAATTACAGGGCTGTTAAATGTATTAATAAAGCTATAAAAAAGAGGATTTTCGATTAATTAAAAACTTTTCATTTTATGAGAAGTTTTATACGAAATTTTTCAACTAAAAATTTTACTTTTCACTTCAAATACCTACTATTTTCGAAAAAATCAATATTTTGGAAAATCCCTACGTACTTCTCTCAGTATTCTTATGTAGATTAACAAAAAATTTTTTATTTTGTTCTAGGTCATAAATTGCGGACATTTGTCACGCCACGAAAAAAAAGACGCTACAAGCAACTGGCTGTAGTCGGCCATTTTGTGGCAGAAAAAATACGAAAAATATTTTTTTTTATAGCTTTATTATTACATTTAACAGCCCTGTAATTAGTTTTATAAATAATTTTTTCATACAAAAAAATTGTTAAAAATGCACATGATTTTACTGCGCGCCACTGTGGCCATACCCCTTAAATATTCTATTGTGTTTAAAAACAGTAACAATTGACACGCTTTAGAAAGTATTTAAAATCTAAGTTTTCTTCAAAAATTCAAATATCAGACAATTAAGAAAATAAGAAGAAACTTGGGAAGTTTTTCGAGCGTTCATTCAGTTTTAACACAAGAGACAATTAATATTACTTAAAAATTATTGTAACTTAAAAAAATGTGTGCCAAAGAAATATACAATGATTTATATTATATATATTTATTATTAACTTCAGCTTACACAGCCAAGAAGTGGACTTGGTTTACAAATAACCATTCATCCTTCCATTCATACACACTGCTATCCTAACTTACAAGTAACTATTGCACATATTGTTACACAATACAATGATTTATATATATAATTAAATAAAATTATATAATACTGCCTATTCGATAGAAATCTTGTTTACAACTACGATACAGAATAGATGATACACTTTGAATTACAGTAGATTATTCATTAATTAATTACTGTCCTTTGATTAAAAAAGCGTACATTGTTTATTAATTGCTTCAATTAGTGTCCTTTGATTAAAAAAGCGTAATCTTTCTAGCAATCTTTTAACACGCTGACAACAAATGCTTGTTTCCAACGCACTTCATAGTTTAAAAAAGAATCACAACAGTCGGTTGAAGTAACTCAATCCTTTTTCGAGCACAAGTGATGCCACGTCACTCCATCGTGGGGCAACTGTGACTTAATATAAGGAAGCAGCCACGTCAGATACCACCGTTCTCCAAATACCTCCCTAACGTTATCTCTCCATCCCAAGTCGTACCTAAAATCCTTCTTATTGCTCTCGTCGCCCACAACGCCCCTGAGAATCAAACTAAAGTGATAAACGCACAACACCCCTGTGTACAAAGTGCCCACCGCCGAGACGACGTACAGCAACAGGTAGAACTGATCGATGGAGCTGTCGAAGCCGAAGAAGAAGATCGCCACGGGAAAGACCATCTTGACGATCGACATCGGGAACTCGAAGGGTATCCTGTTCCAGATGAAGAGGCTGCCGTAGCAGAAGGCGTAAGCCGCGCCGAGGAACAGGTACCACAGGAACATGACGAAGTACCGGTGATTGTAGTAGCCCACGCAGCAGCCGGTGAACACGCAGTGGTGGTCGCGCTTCAGGATGCAGGTGTCGCAGACGTTGCAGTGCCAGGAGCGCGGCGGCGACAGGCACTCACAGGCAGGGCACAGCCGCCAGCCGTCCGCCGCCCGGGCGGTGCTCACCGGCACGATTCGGCCGCCGCCGCCGTCGGTGCTGGTGTCGCACAGCACCGTGTACGTGAAGTTACCAACGATATTCAGCATGATAAAGCTGCCGAGGGCGAAGTGGAGGGTGTACGCCAGCTTTTCGTCCCCGTACAGTCCTGGCAGGACGACCCACAACCCGAACCAGTACAAGAGGGGCGCGATGGTCAGGACGAAGGCCATCGACAGCAGATCGCTGACAGTCCGCGGCCACACTCTTTTCCGGATTATCATCGTCGCGCCGCTCGCTCCTCTCTCGGATCACATTAACCCTCGGCTGTCCTCGCGATTTTATCACCGCTGCTTTGTTATCTCTGCAGGATATGCAGCTGATGTTTACGTTGACTTACGCCATTTTGAAATTACGCCCGGCGGCCGCCGGCGGTGGAACGTGACACGTGACTTCTCCGCGCATATGCGTAAAACGTCGGTCACGTGGTGGCCGGTCAGGCGGTCACTAGTTGAACTTCTTGCACTCGCTTGTACCTACTTGCACCAGTTGCACCCAGTTGCACCGTCCAGGCGTCCAGTCCATCTTTCCTCTTCTGCTCTCCACACACACGTAGGAGTAGGAGACTGTACCATAACCAATAAATCAATCATAAATTGGAGAATCACTGAAGTATTTTGTGTATTTATTTGTATAATTAAAAAAAAAACCTACGATTATACGTTTATCATCCGATGTGATGCTGTCGTCGATGATTAAAGTCGAATATAGGATTAGGATGGCTTTAGGTCAATTTTGATGTATGATTGGAGAATTTTGGCATGTCAGACGTTAAAGTTTAAACGCATGTTGCCAGACATCGCGAGATAATTCAACGTTTTGTCCTCGACATGCACAGGTAATCCCATTTTATTCAATTTTACTTTATGAGATTATGCGTAACGCTTTGAGGTTATGGAGGTTAGGCAGCGTGAATAATTTGAATTAAACCGTAGATAATTTAAATTGAATTGAACGTAATTGTTGTTATTTTGTAGTCACGTGTGTGTGTGTGTGTGTAAAAACATTCTAGGCACGCGCTCGTCCTGGCACAATCGGCATTGCCATGGAAATGCGATTCTTCCAAGCGGAACTTGTGGCGAATGTACAGAACACAAGCGAGTCACAAGACCAAAGAGTACGAAGGTCGCAAATTAGTGGGGTAATAAAAACAGATAGATAAGGAAAAGACTTTTCGAGACTTTTTTCATATTAACTTGCTACCGTTTTATATCACTCTAAATAATATTTGAGCCATGTTTCGGATTTATTGTAAACTGTTTTGGTTTTGACGTATTGTTTGTGCTGGTTCGTATGTGTTTGTAAATTGTATATTCCCTCAATGCAGAAAGTGCTACTTGAAGTGACGAAATTTCTGTTCTTTAGCTTCTCGATGGAGAAAATGTATCGCATAGTCGCCGACGTGGAGAATTACAAAGATTTTTTACCCTTTTGCACGAAATCTGAGATCACGATGAAAACCAAAGACTTCCTGAAGGCGAACTTGGTGATTGGATTTCCGCCCATAAACGAGAATTATACGTCGAAGGTGACCATGGCGTATCCGAGGATAGTTAAAGCTGAATGTAGGGACGGCAGATTGTTCGATCATTTGGACACCCTGTGGCTGTTTAGTCCCGGACTGAAGAACAATCCTGAAACGTGCGTGATCGATTTCTCGTTGTCCTTCGAGTTCAGGTCCGTCTTTTACTCTCATTTGTCAAATTTATTTTTCAATAAGATCGTAAGGCAAATGGAGAACGCCTTCCTTGAAGAGGCGATGAGAAGGTACGGCCAGCCGTGCTTAAAGGCGGTACGGCTGCAAAGATGACAAGAGATACTTTTAAAGATCATTGAATAATATTTATTTTTGTTGGCTTGATGAATTTAGTGTTACATAATTATTTTTAAAATA
The DNA here is from genome assembly GCA_030770255.1 of Temnothorax ravouxi. Classification (NCBI taxonomy): domain Eukaryota; kingdom Metazoa; phylum Arthropoda; class Insecta; order Hymenoptera; family Formicidae; genus Temnothorax; species Temnothorax ravouxi. The sequence goes on from JASTWP010003301.1 coordinate 18,703, forward strand.
AATGTATGTGTAAAACGTTTAACGAGATTATGTAACGGAAATTGATGTGACGAGAGATGACGAACCAAGTAAATGCTTTTACCATGGAACATTTACTTTACAATAAGTGTATGAAGCAAAAACATTTTCTTTTGAAAATCTAGTCAAACTTCCATAATATGTATATATGAAAAATCAATGAATTATGAAGACTACATTTAATATAAAATATGCAAAAATATGTTGAGTGGAGCATAGATTACCTGAAATACCTCAATAAAAATATAATTTACATATATATCGGGTCATTGATAAAAATATCAAATTTTTTAATTGGTAATATTAATTACGTAAATATAAGGAGAGTTCGAAATAATACTCTCATTAGCTCTTAAAAAAGAGAGAAGTAGAGGAGTTATTTTCAAGTGGAAAAGTACACAAAAAAAATTGTTAGCGTATTATTTTTTTCAAGTATTGTTTTTTTCTAAATAACTTGGTATCTTTATTTGTTGTAATTAAGTATTACAAAAGTACTGTGGATTATCGATAATGTAAAAAACAAAATCTTCATAAAGGTCATGTGTTTTATTTATCGAATCTTGTAAATTGCTGCAATAATTAGATTGTTCGACAAAAAAATTTTCTCGTAGAAGGCCACATTGTAATATCTTCCAAATTAGGCACGCGATTGGTCGATTTCTGTATCTGTGTTTTCAAAGCCGTCGTGCAAATCCGTTTGAAGAGACCCTAAAGCGTAACTAGACTCGACCAATCAGACTAAAGAGTGCTCCATCACTTTCATCTTGATTGGTCAAGTCCCGTCAAATCTCAACCATAATTTCAACCCTCGACGTAGATATTAGTCCGATACGGAACTTTTTGAAACTATCGAGAAAATCATTCTATACCTATCGTGCTATAATTGCAGCTTGCAGCTCGCATCGACAAGTTGCGGTTGGTACTTATACACGCATCCAATTACGATATATTTAGTTTTCCTTCAGTCGCGATAAGACTCCGAGTTATATATAGCGCGGCGGTGAGGTTCTGAATTCTGAACGTTGTTTTGCGCATCGGAATTACACGTGTGTGTATGTATGTACAATACGCAATGTTAGGCACGTGAAAAACAAAAATTCATTCGTCGCGTCAAGGATTCCCGTGTCGCGGCCGCGCGCGAGGCTGCGTCGATCCAGTTCCAAAGAGTTCCAGACTTTCCATTCGTGTGCCCAAGCAGCCCAAGGTCGTGAGTTTGCCGCGGAGCGCGGAGCATGCCCGAGCAGCCCGAGTACCATTCGCCGGAGTCGCGCGTGTCAAGAGCGTGCGATTGAAGAAGTCTCCTCAGTCCTCGCGTCGGACGGAGTACGGAGTTACGGAGTACGCGCATTATATTATTATACACACGCGCTTGACACGCTACGCTCCTTTCCACGAAGCGTGCGGTGTTACAAAAGCGGAGCTACGCGCGACGGCGAGGAGGCGACGATGCACCGTCGGAATGGCAAATGAACTGCTGCGCAACGAGCGATAGGTGTGGCGCGTGAAAAAGGAAAGGAAAGCGCGTCGCCGAGTGCCGCGAGTGATCGTAGAGAGAGAGAGAAAAAAGGAAAGAGTGGCGTAGCGCGCTCCATGTGCGTTCCGAGAGGATGAAGAGGCTCGACGTCGTTTTGCTTTCCGGGAGAACCTAACCTAACTCTCGCGTCTCGATTCGCGCATAGGCGATCCCGCTGGACCTGGACCCCAACATTCATCGGTTTCCACCCCGCGCGCGCGCGCGTGTGTGTGTGTTCATCAATGGTGCGTGCCGTTTCGGGAGCGTGTCGGTCCTGCGCCTATGCGTCTCCATTCGTCGCGCGCCGATCTACGTGGTAGGGGCAGTGGTGGGGGGGACAGCGGCGCCGGCAGCGGTGGCGCCGGTGGCGGCAGCGGCGACAGTAGTGGGCGAGGGACGCGAGGCGTCGAAGGGGCATCGTGCCCCACGAGCGAGAGAGTGAGGTTAGCTTGTGTGTGCGCGTCGCGCTCGCTTTCTCTCTCCCATTCCCTCGCACGTGCGCGCGCGCCGCTCCGTCTCGCTCGCTCTCCCGTCTCTTGCGCGCGCGCGCGCGCGCACGCGGGACCGTCGCGCGCGCTCTTCGTGTCACTCGCGCGCGTTCGTTCGCTCGCTCGCTCGTTCGTACGCGTACGTAGTACGTACGTAGTGTACGTACACTCGCCCGCCCGCCCGTCCGTCCGTCGGCTGGCGCGCGCGCGCGCGCGTTAACGGAATTCGCGATCGAGCACGCAGGGACCACCGACTAATGTTTAAATGGACGCATCGTCCATTATCACCCAAGTGTCGCGGGATGACGAGTTAGGCGCGTTCAACAGCGAGAAAGGTGCGTATCGCGTAAATAGATCCCGCGCCGTCCCGTCCTCCCTCGCTCTCTCTCGCTCCTCCCCCCCCCCTGCCCGCCATCCCGCGTCCGCGCTCCGCACTGTACTCCCCGCCAGATGCTGCCGAGTGCCGGGATTTCGTTTCCCCTTGCACCTGTTACGGCATCCCGCACCCGCGGTTTCTCTCCTCGACCACCTCCGTCCTATCGTTACCTAACTTCGTCCTCCGTTCTTACTTCTCTCGCCTCTTGTCCCTTTCCGCGGGCAACTTCTCGCGTGTCTTGTTCCTCCCGTCCCTCGCCCCCCTCTAATATCCCTCGTCCGTGCTTTTTTTTTTAAATCCTTGTCATCGTGCATCTTTAGCGCGATGTCACGAATTTCCTTATTTCCTTATGTCATGTCATGTCATGTTATGCCCTTTAACCTTTCGCGCTTCTTTCATGAGAAGCTCTCTAAGGGCAGGCTGTTGAGAGGACAGCAAAAAAATTTGCTGTAAAAAGGTTAATTGATTGCTCATTTTGACGTTAGACCGAACTTCTTGGTTTGGCACTATCACCAATTGAACTTTAAGGTATCGAGTAGTATACTGAGAAAGTATGTCTTCATGGTGTATGTACGTGTATGTGTATAGAAAGAGAGACCATAAATACATACATATCTTTAACAAGTTTGTATCTGTAAAAATGTAGCATTGTGTCACTTCTAAAACTGTAACTCGCAAATGTTTCAAATTTCTAATTCGTTCACTGACTTTCGTCCCAGTATACATTCCATATACGTACAACAAAATACAGCAGCATCTGGTCCAAATCTGTTCTACGTAACTCAAGGAAATATAATTTGCATTGCAGAGACCTAAATTTTTTTCAAATCCAATCTTTGTAATATGCACGCGACATTACGTGTGATTACATAATAATTGGTTGTTGCTTTCTGTGTATTGCAGCCCAGTTACCTCGAGAAAATGAAGCAGCCAACAATACTTCGTCGAGTGGCAAGAAGCCGAGGGGACGCGGGCTCTTGCGCTCTCTGCTCTGCTGCTTTGGAAGAGGCCGCGGTGGTAGTTCAAAGAGCTCCAAGGCGAGTTCCCTACAGGGTGAAGGTCGTGGCTCGCCACCACCTGGCACCGGATCCCCCAGGTTTCTCCTACCGCCGGTTAGGCACCAAGACATGCACAAAAAGTGCATGGTAATCGATTTGGACGAGACTCTGGTGCATAGTTTTACACCGCCACATTCCTTGACGTTCCTGATTATCTTAGTTATCTCGCTTGTGCGTTATACGCATAATTCAATTGAGTGCCGTGTACGCATATACCGTGCGTACCAAAGTTCTCAGAACGGTCAATTTTATCTCAGACAGTGTTGATTTATTGGAAATTTTAAATAAAAGTTTTTTAAAAAAGCCAATAGATGATCCTGTTATTATTCGATTTTGGGTCTAGGGCCTGTGTTGAGCCCAAGTTCAATTTTTTAAAATGGATACTTCCATTTTCTATTGTATCATCTTTTTTTATTAATTAATTTGAACAGCTTTAGCCTGAAACATTTTTCTCTTTGTCTAATACTTTTTGAAATATTCGAGGAGAACTTGATGGTATCTTTTTTAATATATAGCTTATCTCGATAATTGTTTGTCGGAGGGCAAATTGATACAGGGATTTTGGACTTGATTTGGTCTCAAAAATGTGTTGTTGCAGTATCCCAACTTTTTAAATACTTGTGTATATATATCTCCTTGGATCTTTCATGTATTATTTTAATATTAGACATCACAGACGCGCGCTTTGAGCGCGCTATTATTAGCTTTAACATTATACTATTACTATATATTTAATCAGTTAACTATTTTTATGACATTTATTTCTATATAAAAAAGTGAAATTTTAGAACAGAATCATAATATAAAACTGATTATGGATAACTCATATGTCAGGGTAACATTTATATCACGTTGTAAAGTACCAGTTCTCGTTTTAAATGTTCATCTGACAAGTAGGTTTTTTCATGTGTTTTCCTACAAGTACATTCCAAAGAATAGGTATATAATAATTTAATAAGAATAAAATAAAAGTACCGAAGATGGCCACAAGATCAACTTGTACTTAATTGACAAAGTAGGTTAAGCTAATATAGGTAAGACTACAATGTATATATGAAAATAATTTAGTTGTATTTATATGAGTTAATAAATTATTTAATGAGTTATTAATTATTTAATTAATTATTTAAAAAACTTCTCGTCCGATCACTGAAGTCAAGCAACGTTGAGCACGTTAGTATACTTGGATGGGTGACCGCTTGGGAACATCGTGTGACGTTACCATCTAATTTTTTTTTGCATTTTTATTATTACACAGACGCGCGTTATGCGCGCGCTATTTAGCTTTCATATTATATACTATTACTATTATATTTTACACTATTAACCCCTTGATACATAAAACTGTCAAAATATGCGATGACAGATGTTCACGGAGTAAATGCAGTAAGAGAACTAATTAGCATCGCGGAAAAGCGGCAACAATTCAATTTCTTACATGCCTTCTTTAAAAGCGGATATTGATATTAGACAATTTTGCCCTTCAATTATCACGAATTGTCTGGAAAGCCGGGGTTAGATAACAAACGCACAAAACCGTCACGATCATTTCGAAAAGTTTCGCACGCACAATTTACACTCGTATTATAGAGTTACGGCTACGGCTAGTTGCGCATAAAACACAAAGGACCACGCACACATCATAGGGAAAATTGGCCATCCGTCGAATTGGCTGATCTTGCCTTCATTGGCTGGATCACCAACCGATCTTGCCTTCATTGGCTGGATCATCAACCGATCTTGTCTTTATTAGCTATCACCATCCTGAAACTGCCATTGTGTCACACCGGAAAGTACGAGATTAGATGGCAATATAACGTCAGTGAGGGTAATATGGCCTGTCATAGTACGCATGCTAAATAAAAATAAAACCCATTTTCGACGGTGAACATGCTGGTCAAGTTTGATCTCGATCCGTGCACTAGTTTCGTAGGTGGCCATATTGCCATATTACTATTGCCATGTATCAAACCAGGCTACGCTCACACACACACATACGTAGAATGGCACATACGCACACAACAACACTGCTCACGTGCGGATATACACAAAGAATAGAATTTTCGAATAAGGTACTACTATGGACCTTTGACCTCCCGTATCTCGGAAACTGTCTATTCTTTGACCTCGGCCCATTATGACTTTTAATCAGGACGACATGAACTACATCATACTAAAATTTCAGCCAATTCGACGGATGGCCAATTTTCCCTGTGATGTGTGCGTGGTCCCTTTGTAAGCTATAGATTGCTGTAATTTATCGTAAAATAAATATATATATATATATATTATATATATATATATATTGTCACCTTTATGTTGTCTAATTTGACTTTAAAACTCCTATTCTGCTTTTCACACAGTCACGCTTCCTTCGTTTCTCTAACAATTATAAGACATTTGCATTATAAATTTTCCATACATATCTAAAAAAAAGTGTGCAAGTAGAACTTGCACATTGCTTCCTCATAGTTTTTAAGTGTGCAAGTAGAAACCTGCACATTGCTTCCTCATAGTCTTTAAATGGGCAAGAAGAAACTTGCATATTGCTCCTTTATAATTTTTATATAAGTATGCAAATTATAAATTTGCACATTGCTTATAATAATATCTATTATACTAATATCTGTTATACTAATATCTGTTATACTCTTACAAAAATCAATTAAATAATTAATGTTTTTACTAAAATAATCCCTACTAATTGCAGATATATCTTATTTCCATTTTGTTCAATACCAACCTTTTTTTTATAATACTTTATATAAAACTACATATATAACTTAGGGCCGGCCGGTTTTCCAACCTGTTGGTAACTAACTAACAGTTAAATCATATATATGTCTTTGTTCATCTTTTTTACATTAGACAAAGATAGACATATGATTTAACTATTAGTTAACTTACCAACAGGTTGAAACAACCAGCCCTTATACATGTAACTTTTTAAGCAGAAATCGGCAACTTCTTCACCGATTCTCGCAAAATTCAATACCTTCCTTAAATGATATTCTATCCATCAAATAACTTACACATTTTTTAAGCAGAAATCGGTATCTTTTCACCGATCTTCGTCAAATTAAATAACAATCTTCCTTTTAATGATACTCTATCCACAAAAAAAGCTCGATATCTTAAAATTTACGAAAATTAGAGCAACTACGGACATTTCTAAAAATAGCCAGAAATCGGTAATTCTCTTTACCGATCCTCGCCAAATTAAATAACAATATTCCTTTAATGATACTCTATCTATAAAAAAAAATTAAGCTTGATATCTCAAAATTTGCGGAAATTAGAGCAGTTACAGTACATTTTTTAAACAGAAATCGATAACCCCTTTATTATTAGCAATTTTTATTAATTATATTATATTCTTCAATGTTTTTCTACCTTATTTCATATATAATTCTTTAAAATTAATCAGTTAATCAGTTCTTGAGTTATAGAAATTTCAAGTAAACTTGGCTGTTGTTTTTTAACAGAAATCAGGTAACCCCTTTATTATTAACAATATTTTATTAATTCTATTATATTCTTCAGTCTTTTTCTATCCTATTTCATATATAATTCTTTAAAATTTGGTTAATCAGTTCTTGAGTTATAGAAATTTCAGTAAACTTGGCTGTTTTTTAACAGAAATCGGTAAACCCTTTATTATTAACAATTTTTATTAATTCTATTATATTCTTCAGTCTTTTTACCTCTATTTCATATATAATTTTGCTTCCTCATAAAGGAAGCTTTGTTTTCACGAAAAAATTTTTTTTTAAATATATCTTTGGCAAAATGTTTAGATGTTCTAAAACGTCGAAAAATCACTTTTGTTCAAAATGTCGTGTGTATGTGTGTATGTATGTATGTGTGTGTGTATGTATGTGTGTATGTACAACATATGTAACGCTTTTGTTGTCCGTTTATGCTCTAAGTAACTTCCGTAATTTTTTAGATATCAAAGTGCATTTTTGTAAATTGATATAGGCTACGGTCAACGTGACGCTACAAAAGCTTTGGAGCGTTCTTCTTCTCTTTCTTTTTTCATTGAAAGAAAAGAGAAGAGGAATGCTTCGAAGCATTTGTAGCGTCACGTTGACCGTAGCCAGAGTATCATGTAAGGAAGGTTGGGATTGAATTTGGCAATGATCGGTAAAGTGGTTCTTTTTTCAGAAACATTTGAATTTTTGTAGAAATGTTTGTGGTTGCTCTTTCGCAAATTTGAAGATATCGGGCTGTTTTTAATTTTAGTATATTTTTCAGTCTTTTCTACCCCTATTTTATATATAATTCTTTAAGATTTGATTGATTAGACCCAGCTTTATACGCGATCAAAGGTCCATAATTTTTAGAGAAATGCCTGT
>JASTWP010003302.1:0-26494 GCA_030770255.1 Temnothorax ravouxi
AATATGGTTAATATATTTTATATATATATATATATATATATATATCTTTTAAACTTAATCCTGTAGATTCAAGAACAGTTTGTTCTTCTTCCGAATTGTTTCCATATGTGGGCGTTGATACACATGTATATGCATGTCGCACACCTAAAGCTGATGATACACATGTTTTTTCATCTGAGTAACCACTATATTCATCGAGCAAGAATATTCCTAGCAAGAAAAATAATATTTAGTTAAGAGTATTATGTGAAGATATAAATAAGGTATTTCAAATAGAGATTGTAACTATTTGCTTATATATACCCCATTCATTATCATAAAGATCTATAGATGTAAAACAGAATATCATTCTATTTCAATTCATATTAAAAAGATATTTATAAATTTGTTGTCCATTGTGTGATGCAACTCATATTTTGTCTGTCTGTCCAACTTTCCAATCTAAAACTACTGAACAGCGATACGATATTGTTGTACAACATCGAAGATGCTTCAATTGCTTGGGTGACCACGCTCTACGTAATTGCCGAAGTACCAAACGATGCCTGAAGTGCGGAAAACAGCATCATACTTCAATTCACCTGGGTAAAGGAAGCCAAGTGCAAGGTAGAAAAACGGCTGCTTTCTCTCAAGTTAATGATCAAGAATCCACGATTGAAGAGCCTACTACTTCAGATGTAGCATGACTAGCTATGCTAGGTCGACCTCGGGATCTACCCCCTCTACAACGGAATACGACACTTCTTGCTACCTGTCGCGCCATCGCTATTGGATTGAATAATGTGCAATATCTTGTGCGTATTCTAATCGACCAAGGATCGGAATTATCCTTCGTCACAGAGGACCTTACTCAACGTTTACGCTTAAAACGTTGTACCGCTACAATCCCTCTCCTCGGCATAGGCGGCACTTATTCAGGAAAAACTAGAGGCTTGGTTACCGTTAGGCTTCAGTCCATTCACAATTCTTCTTCAGAATGCACCATTAGCGCCTTTATCTTATCTACTTTGACTAGCAAGATCCCCTCAGTTCTATACCACTTGTCGGTCCTGGAATCATACCAAAGGACTCTTATTAGCTGATCCAGAATTTGCAACCTCCGGTCCAGTGGATATAATCATTGGGGCGGATTTTTATGGTTCTATCATCCTAGATGGAATAAAACGAGGAGACAGTAACGAACCTCTCGCACAGCAGACCATTTTTGGATGGATATTATCCGGTTCCATCAACGTTGGTGGAATTCCTGCAAAGGGGCTCACTTTTCAATGCTCGTCTGATGATGAACTTCAAGAGTCGCTAACTAGATTTTGGAAACAAGAAGAATCGATCTCTTTACCGGCTCCAATACTTACGCCAGATGAACTGGCATGTGAACAACATTTCGTGAACTCGCACTCACGAGACCAGCATGGTCGTTATATCGTTCGCCTGCCATTGAAGTTACCTTTCTCTTCCTTGGGAAATTCTCGAGCCATTGCACTTAGATATCTATTGGGTTTGAAAAAACGATTCTCGACAAATTCGCTGTTGAAGCAGAGATATGAAGAATTCTTGCGAGAGTATCTGACACTTGGTCATATGGTCGTAGCTCCCAACACTGAAGACAGTACTCCTACCTTCTATCTACCACATCATGGCGTCATTCGTGTGGACAGTTTTACCACCAAACTGCGAGTAGTATTCAACGGTTCCAGTTGTACCAGCACCGGCGTTTCTCTTAATGACATTCTTCACTCGGGCGCTAAACTTCAGACGGATATCTCCAACGTGTTACTTTGGGTTCGCACACATCGTTTTATCTTCTTTACAGACATTGTCAAGATGTTCCGACAAATTGCCGTTCACCCAGATGATTGGGCGTTACAATCCATTCTTTGGTTTAATTCAGAAGGTCATCCTGCTGCTCATCGACTCACCACTGTTACTTACGGGCTCACATGTGCCCCATTTCTCGCACTCCGAGCAATACTACAGCTCATTGTGGATGAAGGTGCGCGATTTCCTAAAGCTGTTCCAGCCCTCAAGAAGGGCCGTTACGTCGATGACACCTTTGGAGGTGCCGATACAATCTCTGAAGCCAAAGAGATAGCACATCAGGTAACGCAGCTTTGCATGGCGGGCGGCTTCCCATTACAAAAGTGGAAGAGTAACAACCAAGAGCTACTGCCACCAGATTCGGTTAGTAGCAACGTGTCTTCTTCTCCAGTCGAATTCGAACCATCCCTTGTGAAAATTCTCGGGCTCATTTGGAAACCCGAGACTGACACCTTCCACTTCTCCGATCGATCATCGCAACGTGACCGAGTTACCAAGCGTACGATTCTATCTGATATCGCACAGCTGTACGACCCTCTAGGACTCATCTCCCCAGTGGTGATCCGGAGCAAGATAATATTACAGGAGCTTTGGTTGCTCAAGTGTGGTTGGGATGAGTCTGTCCCTTCGGAGTTACACAATCGTTGGACCACTTTTCGTCTTCAGTTGTCTACTCTTCAAAAGCTTACCATACCGAGATGGTTAGGACTTGGATCGTCCAATCGCATAGTAGAACTTCATGGATTCTCAGACGCCTCTTCTGTGGCAATGGCAGCGACGGTGTTTGTTCGAGTCATACAAGATAATGAAGAATGTTCGGTGCGCCTGGTGTGCGCAAAAACTAGAGTCGCTCCGCTTAAATTACTCTCAATACCTCGGTTAGAACTTTCGGCCGCTCTCTTATTGACGAAGTTAATGACACACACTCAGAAGGTGCTAGATCTGCCTGACGTACCTGTACATCTTTGGACTGATTCGTCTGTCACCCTTTACTGGATTACCACACATCCGTCACGATGGAAAGATTTCGTGCGGAATAGAGTTGCTGCAATTCAAGAGATGCTGCCCCAGGGGTCATGGCACTTCATACCCGGAAAACAGAACCCAGCTGACTGTGCTTCCCGCGGTTTAACTCCAGAGCAGCTCATCAATCATAATCTCTGGTGGAACGGTCCCAGTTGGTTGTCCGGACCAGCTTCCTCGTGGCCAAAAGCCGTTAGTGAACTTTCGCCAGAGACCGATCTTGAAGAGCGACCTGGAATAGTCTCAGTTGCCGTGTCATCTCGGAGACCTTATTGGACTCTGCTCGACAAGTATTCCTCTCTTTCACATCTGTTTAGAATCACAGCCCTCTGTCGTCGAGTTCTTTCTTGTTTGAGGAAGATACCGCAATCATCTCTTTTTTGGCCGCTGACACCGGAAGAGACACATCAAAGTAGAATCTTTTGGTGCAAGCAAGTGCAACATTCTTGGTTCGCCAATGACTTGCTGGTCATTTCTAAAGGAAATACTTTTCCACGATCTCATCCTATGACCCAACTCACCCCATTCTTGGATCGAGATGGTCTTTTACGCGTTGGAGGACGATTGCATTACGCCGATCTTTCCATGGAGTCAAAACACCCCATCATCCTTCCAAGGAGATCCCCTCTCACCACACTCATTATTGACGACGCTCATAGTCGCACATTACACGGTGGAACGCAAGTTACATTGAGCTATATCCGACAAACATATTGGATCATTGGAGGCAGAGCTCCTGTCCGCTCCTTCATTTTGAAGTGCACTCGATGTGCTCGGTATCGTGGAATCCGAGCACAACAACTCATGGGTCATCTTCCAGTGTCTCGAGTTACTCAAGCAAGGCCTTTTCTAAATTCTGGGTTGGATTATGCCGGTCCCATCATGATCAAGACTTGGAAAGGGCGGGCGGCACGAAGCTATAAGGGTTACCTTGCAATTTTTGTGTGTCTGGCTACATCAGCCTGTACATATCGAAGTTGTAACCGATTACACGACTGAAGCGTTCATTGCGGCATATAAACGATTCACTGGTCGTCGAGGTATCTGCGCTACCCTTCAAAGCGATTGTGGGACAAATTTTCGTTGGCGCTGATGCTGCTTTACGTCAACGTTTTACCAGCGCATCCAGGGAATTGCATGAGCTCGCATATCTTCTGGCTAAAGACGGTACCAAATGGATCTTCAATCCGCCATCAGCTCCTCACTTTGGAGGAAAATGGGAAGCAGCTGTAAAGTCAACCAAGTTTCATCTGACTCGAGTGATCGGAGACACCTTGTTAACCTATGAAGAATTGAACACTGTGGTGATTCAGATCGAAGCAGTATTGAATTCTCGTCCACTTTGCCCTCTGTCAGATGATCCAAGCGACTACGCCGCCTTGACCCCGGGACACTTTCTGATAGGAGAACCTCCCACGACTATTCCAGAACCGGGACTATCGTCCGAACCTGAGTCTCGTCTCAATAGATGGCAACTGCTGAGAAAGAAGATTGACTGTTTTTGGAAACGATGGTCAACGGAATGTCTCCAAAGACATCTGGCCATGTCAAAGTGGCACTATCCTTCTAATGACATAAAAGAGGGATCCTTAGTACTCATAACGGACGAACGTTACCCACCATCCAAGTGGCCATTAGGCAGAGTCACGGAACTTCATCCAGGCCCTGACGGACTAACAAGGGTAGTGACCCTTCGCACCGCCTCTTCAAGCTTTAAACGACCCATTACTAAGCTTTGCGTTTTGCCAATTAACTCTGGAGACAACTGTTCGCCAACTCTGTCGTCGAAGGCGGGCGGTAATGTTTCGAAATTATCGACGATAATTTGAAATGTGATCGTAAAGCCGGCTCAGACGTCGCAAGCGTGATCGGAGACAGCACGACGGTCAGCGAGCGCGGTCAGCGAGCACAGCAACGGTGAAGCACCGGCCTTAGCAACGGTTGTTTGGTCGTTAATTTGCCATTTTTTTCTTGCATCGGCCGATCTTTTTTCGTTCTCCCGAGATATTTATAATGACACCGAGAGTAAGAGTCAGCGTGACGGTTCAATACGTGTATCAGAACGTTCCTGTCATCCTTGCGAATTGCGTACTTGTCATTCCTTATACGGCGCAACACGAATCAGATTAACATTACACAACATTTTTTGGTCCTTCGAGCCGGATTTTGTTGCGCCTAAACGTCATGTCTAATATCGAGTCAAGGATTTCGCTGCAATGCAGTCGATTCAAATTAATACAGAGGGCAGCGGAGGAACAAGATCAAGAAGATGAGGCGTTTCCTGCAACGATTCAATTCATTAACGCGCGTTTGGAATTGCTCGATGAAAACTGGCAATACTTTCGAGATGAACACGCGGATTTGTGCCGCTCGGGAGATAGACGGTTAAAAGATCTCCGATTACATAAAAGAAAAGATGTTCGAGCGTTGTCAGAACCTTTATATATTTAGCCAAGTCAAAGCTTCGCTCTCAACGGGATGAATTGGAGAGCTCTCATTCTGCCACGCCAACAGCGGCTCTGGATACTCGTGAGCCGTCTAGTTCATGCCGTCCGACGTCAGATTCTGGTGAGCCGTCCCGCTCGAACAGACGTCTTCATTCATTGCCGAAGATTATTATGCCGCATTTTTCTGGTGAACTTCAAAAATGGAGGTCTTTCCACGACTTATTCTCATCCCTCGTTCGAAATAACACGGATTTATCAGAGGTAGAGAAGATGCACTATCTAAGGACGTCTTTGCAGGATGAAGCCATAAAATTTGTCTCCAATCTGCCGATGACCGGGGACAGTTTCGAAATAGCGTGGAACACGTTGGTATCCCGTTATGAAAATAAACGGTTTCTCATTTCCGCGCATTTAGATCGTCTCACCAGTCTTAAACCTTTGAAGTCAAAGGCAGCTCCTGGACTCAGCTCTCTTCTCGCTTCTGCTACGGAAATCAATTGGTGCGCTAAGAGCTTTGGGTTGTCTCGTAGACTACTGGGACCCGATTTTGGTTCATTTATTAGTGAAGCTGCTCGACGCGGGACTCTCGAGAGGCTTGGGAGGTTAAGCTTGGTTGAACTACAGATTGCCCGACTTTTAAATACTTCGAGGACTTCGTGATCGGAAGAACTCAAGCGATGCAACATTTGGCCTTGCAATACCCTAACGCAATCAGTTGCAAAGAGCAAACAAATCGGTACGGTTCTTCGCAGCGTCACGGGAGCGCTGTTCATGTAGGCTCTTCTGTGCCTGTTGATAATTATTCTCGTTGTCTATTGTGCGACGCGTCTCACCATTTGTCTGGATGCCCAACCTTCCAATCTAAAACTACCAATCAGCGGTACGATATTATTGCGCAACATCGAAGATGTTTCAATTGTTTAGGGGGCCACGCTCTTCAAAATTGCCGAAGTACCAGACGATGCCTGAAGTGCGGAAAACAGCATCATACTTTAATTCACCCCGGTAAAGGAAGCCAAGAACAGGTTGGAAAAACGGCTGCATTCTCTCAAGTTGATGAGATAGAATCCACGATTGAAGAAACTACTACATCTGAAGTTGCATGACTAGCTTTGCTAGGTCGACTTCGGGATCTACCCCCTCTACAACGGAATATGACACTTCTTGCTACCTGTCGCGCCATCGCTATTGGACTGAAAAATGTGCAATATCCTGTGCGTATTCTTTTCGACCAAGGATCGGAATTATCTTTCGTCACAGAGGACCTTACTCGACGTTTACGTCTAAAACGTTGTACCGTTAGCGCATCAGTTGAATTCGAACCATCCCTTGCGAAAATTCTCGGGCTCATTTGGAAACCCGAGACTGAGACCTTCCTCTTCTCCGATCAATCATCGCAACGTGACCGAGTTACCAAGCGTACGATAATGTCTGATATCGCTCAGCTGTTCGACCCTCTAGGACTCATCTCCCCAGTAGTGATCCGGAGCAAGATAATATTGCAGGAGCTTTGGTTGCTCAAGTGTGGTTGGGATGAGTCTGTCCCTTCGGAGCTACACAATCGTTGGACCACTTTTCGTCTTCAGTTGTCTACTCTTCAAAAGCTTACCATACCGAGATGGTTAGGACTTGGATCGTCCAATCGCATAGTAGAACTTCATGGATTCTCAGACTCCTCTTCTGTGGCAATGGCAGCGACGATGTTTGTTCGAGTCATACAAGACAGTGATGAATGTTCGGTGCGCCTGGTGTGCACAAAAACTAGAGTCGCTCCGCTTAAATTACTCTCAATTCTTCGGTTAGAACTTTCGGCCGCTCTCCTATTGTCGAAATTGGTGGCCCACTCTCAGAAGATGCTCCCTGACGTACCTGTGCACCTTTGGACTGACTCGTCTGACACCCTTTACTAGTTTACCACACATCCGTCGCGATGAAAAGACTGTGCGGATTAGAGTTGCTGCATTTCAAAAGATGCTGCCCAAGGAGCCGTAGCATATTGGGAAAGCAGAACCCAGCTGACTGTGCTTCCCTTCCCTTTCCCGAGGTCTTACTCCGCAGCCAACTCATGGGTCATTTTCCAGCGTCTCGAAATTCTCAAGCAAGGCCGTTTCTACATTCTGGGTTGGACTATGCCGGTCCCATTATGATCAAGACTTGGAAAGGGCGAGCGGCTCGAAGCTATAAACGTTTACTGGCCGTCGAGGAGCTTCTGCCCTACCCTACAAAGCGACTGTGGGTCAAATTTTTTGTTGGCGCTGATGCTGCATTACGTCAACGCTTTACCAGTGCATTCAAGGAACTGCATGAGCTCGCGTGTCTTCTGTCAAAGGACGGTACCATATGGATCTTCAATCCGCCTTCAGCTCTTTGCTTTGGAGGAAAATGGGAATCAGCTGTTAAGTCAACCAAGTTTTATCTGACACGAATGATCCAAGTGACTACGCCGCCTTCACCTTGGGACACTTCCTGATAGGAGAACCCCCCCGACTATTCCAGAGCCGGGACTGTCGTCTGAATCAGAATCTCGGCTAAATAGATGGCAGTTGCTGAGAAAATGTTCGCCGACTCTGTCGTCGAAGGCGGGCGGTAATGTTTCGAAATCGCCGATTGCGACGATTTGAAAATGCGCCGTAAAGCCGTCTCAGACGTCGCGAGCGTGATTGGGGAGAGCGCGACGGTCAGCGAGTGTAACAACGGTGAAGCACCGGCCCTAGCAACGGTTGTTTGGTCGTCATCTTCATCTTCTTCTTGCATCGAACGATCGTTTTCGTTCTCTCAAGATATTTTGTAACGACACCGAGAGTAAGAGTTAGTGTGACGGATTCATTACGTGTATCGATGCGAAGAAAACTTCTACGGAAATAGTGCGGTTCGAATCCCGGATTTACATGTGACATCGAGATTTAAAGCGGAGTTTAGACGGAGCCGCGGCGGACAACGACGAGGCCGGACAGGACGTCCTTACGCCATCGTTTTTCCATTTCCACATCCTGCTTATCTACTCCCTAGCGATACGAAAACGAGACGCCCGAAAGTTTGAACGTTGTCGCTTCCTACCTCGAGAGAGGCTTCAGGTTTGATTACCCGATTCGATTGCCGTGATATTTTATGAAACGCATTGTGGCTATTTCTCGCCATTATCTTACCGCGCGACTACGTGAAGTTCAGTTTAACATCCGCGATAAATGTGCATTTCGAGTGCGGGCACTTTCGATATCTTTCTATTGCGTGTGTTCGTAGCCGGTTGACATTGTTCATTTTTAATCTCCGGTATTACGTGCAGTGCTTGTACAACCATTCTCGCCTTTTTATTGTTACGCCGCGCCCGCGTGATATGTTCGACATTGCTTTAACTCTGAATACGATATCCGCATTGTAATGTACAAGTTCGTGTCGGGTAACCCGGTATTTTCTTTATGCGTACGTGCATTGTTTCTATGCGAGCGATTCCGTTAATTCATCCATTACGTGAAGTGCACCAAAAGACGAGTATTTTCAAATGCGAATGAACGTGAAATAATTATATCTTCCAAATGTTTCGTGTTCGGTTACTGCATTATCATTTGTCCACCGCTAACGATTATTATGTTCTTGCACCGAGATTTCATGCGCATACCGACGAGAAAGTTGTGAGTTGCTCGAGCACGATGTTGTGGAGATGGGCAACACGATGTTGCGAGTTTACCGCATGGCACACGGCTGCCGGGGCACACGGCTGCCCGAGTTTACCGCTTGGCACACGGCTGCCGGAGCACACGGCTGCCGGGGCACACGGCTACCCGAGTTTACCGCTTGGCACACGGCTGCCGGGGCACACGGCTGCCCGAGTTTACCGCTTGGCACACGGCTGCCGGGGCACACGGCTGCCCGAGTTTACCGCGAGGCACACGGCTGCCGGAGAGATTTCTGAGGACTGTATGATACACCGCGACTGTTGTTTTACGCTACTTTGATCTGATAACCGCGACCAACGACTTACGTTACGTTACTCTGTTGAAACCCGCGACTGAATGAGATACACCGCGACTGAGATTACCGAATGAATGAGATACACCGCGACTGAGATTACCGCTATCCTATGATAGCCGCTCAGCACAACGAGATCACCTGCGCGCTAGACTTCTTTGATCAGCGCGCCATTCATCCTTGCGTTCTACGTTCCTGTTTTCCTGCGAGCTGCGCGCTAGACATCTTTGATCTGCGCGCCATTCATCCTTGCGTTCTACGTTCCTGATTTCCTGTGACCTGCGCGCTAGTCATCTTTGATCTGCGCGCCATTCATCTTTGCGTTCTACGTTCCTGTCATTCTGCCATTCATCCTTGCGTTCTACGTTCCTGTCATCCTTGGAAAAAATGTTGTGTAATGTTAATCTGATTCGTGTTGCGCCGTATAAGGAATGACAAGTACGCAATTCGCAAGGATGACAGGAACGTAGAACGCAAGGATGAATGGCAGAACGGTTCAATACGTGTATGCGATTGGACGATCCAAGTCCTAACCATCTCGGTATGGTAAAAATGTTGTGTAATGTTAATCTGATTTCGTGTTGCGCCTGTATAAGGAATGACAAGTACTGCAATTCGCAAGGATGACAGGAACGTAGAACGCAAGGATGAATGGCAGAATGACAGGAACGTAGAACGCAAAGATGAATGGCGCGCAGATCAAAGATGACTAGCGCGCAGGTCACAGGAAATCAGGAACGTAGAACGCAAGGATGAATGGCGCGCAGATCAAAGATGTCTAGCGCGCAGCTCGCAGGAAAACAGGAACGTAGAACGCAAGGATGAATGGCGCGCTGATCAAAGAAGTCTAGCGCGCAGTTGATCTCGTTGAGCTGAGCGGTTATCATGGGATAGCGGTAATCTCAGTCGCGGTGTATCTCATTCAGTCGCGGGTATCAACAGAGTAACGTAACGTAAGTCGTCGGTCGCGGTTATCAGATCAAAGTAGCGTAAAACAACAGTCGCGATGTATCTCATTCAGTCCACAGAAATCTCTCCGGCAGCCGTGTGCCTCGCGGTAAACTCGGGCAGCCGTGTGCCCCGGCAGCCGTGTGCCAAGCGGTAAACTCGGGCAGCCGTGTGCCCCGGCAGCCATGTGCCATGCGGTAAACTCGGGCAGCCGTGTGCCCCGGCAGCCGTGTGCCATGCGGTAAACTCGGGCAGCCGTGTGCCCCGGCAGCCGTGTGCCATGCGGTAAACTCGCAACATCGTGTTGCCCATCTCCACAACATCGTGCTCGATCGTCACATTCATTCGCTTATGAAAATACTCGTATTTTAGTGTACGTCACGTAATGGATGAAATGTCGGAATCGCTCATATAGTAACAATGTCGAAAAGAAACAATGCACGTATGCATAAGGATAATATCGGGTCACCCGACACGAACTTGTACATTGCAATGCGGATATCGTATCGAGAGTTAAAGCAATGTCGATCATATTACGCGGGCGCGTAATGATAAAATGGCGAGAATGATTGTACAAGCACTGCACGTAATACCGCGGAGATTAAAAAATGAACAATGTCACAACCGGCTACGAATACACGCAATAGAAAGATATCGAAAGTGCCCGCACACGAAATGCACATATAACGCAGGATGTCAAACCGAACTTTACGTAGTCGCGCGGTAAGATAATGGCGAGAATAGCCACAATGCGTTACATGAAATTCCACAGCAATCGAATCGGGTAATCAAACCTGAAGCCTCTCTCGAGGTAGAAGCGACGACGTTCAAACTTTCGGGCGTCTCGTTTTCGTATCACTAGGGAGTGGATAAGGAGGATGATGAATAGGAAAACGGTGGCGTAAGGACGTCCTGTCCGGCCTCGTCGTTGTCCGCCGCGGCTCCGTCGAAACTCCGCTTTAAATCTCGATGTCACAGGTTAAATCCGGGATTCGAACCGCACTGTTTCCGTAGAAAGTTTTCTTCGCATCGATACACGTATTGAACCGTCACGCTGACTCTTACTCTCGGTGTCGTTATAAAATATCTCGGGAGAACGAAAAAAGATCGGCCGATGCAAGAAGAAGATGGCAAATTAACGACCAAACAACCGTTGCTAAGGCCGGTGCTTCACCGTTGCTGTGCTCGCTGACCGCGCTCGCTGACCGTCGTGCTGTCTCCGATCACGCTCGCGACGTCTGAGCCGGCTTTACGATCACATTTCAAATCATCGTCGATGATTTCGAAACAAAATTTATACCTATATGTTCGATCTTCCCGTTTAACATCTGCTCCCATTGACAAGGAAGTATATATGGAATCTTATGGGATGGGATCTTAACACCCACTCTGTAAAATTAAGCTAAAAACTTGGTCTCTCTGCTAACATGAGGACAGAGAGGAGCAAGATAATCAAAATCAATCTCAATATAACCTGTCATTTGTGAATTATCAAAATATGATTCTTGCGACAGTTACTTTTGCAATAATAGTGAAGCAAGCGAGAATACCAATCAATATTTATTATTGTAGAAAAGTGGCATGCAATAATTAAATCTCTTAGAACATATCTAGACAAACTTGCATGCGTGCATAAGGAAATAGATTGGTCCCATTTCCTTATACACATGTATATGAACTGATCAATTTCTTTATGTTTATGCGCTATATAAATTTGTCTGGATATACCTTTACATGCTCTTTTTAAGAGCGGAAAATTGCACCAGAAATATGTATCATTCAAATCCTTATTTTTTCCTTATTATAAATTTTTAAATAAATAAAACATTTATGTTTGTAATTCCTCTCATAATAAATTCAATAACATTGAAAATTATTTCTTTATTTTGCTTTATTTTTTTATACGTTGAAGCATTTTAATTTAATCTTGATACACACAACTGTCAAAATATACAATGACAGTCACTCACAAAGTAAGCACAATAAAAGAATCAATCGGCATTGCGGAAAAGAGACTACAATAAATTGATTTAATACAGCAATTTTAAGAGAGAAAAAATGCTGTACCTTGTATATGCGTAAAACTTTAAATATATTGTTGCGCCCGCTCGCCCGTGCCGAGACGTTCGTTCTCGTGGGCTGAAATTGGCTTCGTTCCGCAGAAGTTTCAAGCCGAAGCGCGTCCCTTGACAACGGGGACGCATAGAATTATTGATTTAATTACCGCCTGTCAGATTGATCTGGTGACTCGAATCGTTCGGTCCGGTTTCCCAGAACTCTCTTGTATTTCGTTCTGAGTTTAAATAAACCCGAGTTCCTATTTGTATAACGAGAGTGGTTATTTCTGCGATCCCGGAAGTACGCGGACGCGTTCGTGAGTGCGCGCGACACGAATAGCGAACGGAGCGTAACACTTCTTGGGGGCTCGTCCGGGATCGCGCGTGTGAGTGTGTGCGCCATGACGACGCTAGCTGCGACGAGAAAGAGACGCCTGGTGGACTCTTCGGAGCCTGCGACGGAGTCGGCAGCTTCAGAGACGACAGCTCTCCAAGCCGTGCTACAGGAGATGCGGCAAATGCGCGAGGAGCAGGCGCAACGTGATGAGGAACTCGCCGCAATGCTTCGCCGGCACGATGAGGAGCTCCAATTTTTACGGGGAGACCGGTTGCCTTCTCAGGAAACACAGCTAAGTCCTTCCAATATTAGAGCGAATCGCGGTCCGGAAGTAGGAGCCGTTGGTGCGGGAGACGGCGCGCGCAGTGAAATCGGATACAAACTTAAACCTGACACGTTTGACGGCGCGGTTCCGTTGCGAGAGTTTTTCTCGCAATTTAATTTAATCGCGCGCGCAAATCAATGGGACGAAGCGATCAAAACCGTAGCTTTGGCGTCGTGCTTAAGGGGAAAAGCGCGTTCTGTCCTAGAATCGGTAGAAAATTTAGAAAATTTGGGTTACGAAGAACTAAAGTCCAAATTAGAACTACGTTTCGGTGAGGGGCAACTTTCGCAAAATTATTATACTCAGTTTACGAACAGAAGGCAAAGATTCGGGGAAGATTTCGCTACTTTCGGTCACGAATTAGAGAGGCTCTCTCGATTAGCTTATCCGGAGTGTCCCTACGCGGTTCGAGACAAGATCGCGTGCGCTCAATTTGTTTCTTCCCTTTCGGACGGATTTGTTAGAAGGACTCTTCAGCTAGAAGGGATTACCTCGCTGAGGTTGGCCGTGGAGAGGGCAAAGGCTGTTAAAATTATACAGGGAGGGAATTTTGAAGGAAGGAGTGGTTTCGAAAAGCGTTTTGAGAAAGGGATGGATAGGGGCGAGAAGAGTAATGAAAAGAGAGATGGAGATGAAAAAGTCGAAGAAAGGGGAAAGAAAGGTTATGGTTATGGACGGAGAGACTGGGATAGAGCAAAAGAGTGTTGGAATTGTGGAAAGGAGGGACATTTCCGGTTCGATTGTCCTGGGAATAATGGAGAAGAGAAAGAGGTGGAGGAATAGAGGGGAATAAAGTGCATGGTGTTTAAAAAAAAAAATTTTTTTTGTGTGTTCGAGTTTCTGCGTATATGTTTGTTCTTTTACAGAAAAAAGTATGTCGGTGATTTTTTTGAGAAAGAGAGACACACTAAGCAGAGCTTCCACGGCGTCGTCTCCAACAACGATAGCCGAAGACTTTATTAAGAAGACCGCCTGCCCACGGTTTTTGACCCGTGGTTTTCCCGTGGGCCGTAGGGCGAATGCCGGGCGGGGACCTGGGGAGCCCTGCGGGGCGCAGGGTCCACGGGAAGTTTCCCCCCCCCTTGTCCGAAGATTTTCGAGAGGAGCGGCGAATTGAGGAGGAGAAAGACGTCTTCAGCGGGCGGAGGAAGAAGGATTCTTCGTCGGCGGATTCCTGCGAGGGAGAGGGTTGGGGGGTTACCCTGGAGTCGGCTGGGGGGAGCTTGGGGCCCCGTGGGACGGTGCACGAGAAAACCTGCAGCAACAGCTCAGGTAGGGGCAGGAAGCCGTTCTGGGTCCCGGGAGTTCCTTCCCGGGAAAGTCGATTGGGAGCCTGCCCTGGAGCCCACAAGGAAGAGGACTGAGTCCTGAACTTCCGGAGTGCAGTTGGGACCGAGAAGAGGACGGCGCCCGGTAACCTGTGGCAGCAGCCCAGGGTAGGGCAGGAGGTCGTCCCGGTACCCTGGAATCGCACGACAAATCGCCCAGTCAGGAAACTGCCCCTCCGGATTGTCGGGACGACAATCTGAAGAGGGGGGGGGGGCAGTGTTGCGCCCGCTCGCCCGTGCCGGGACGTTCGTTCTCGTGGGCTGAAATTGGCTTCGTTCCGCATAAGTTTCAAGCCGAAGCGCGTCCCTTGACAACGGGGACGCATAGAATTATTGATTTAATTATCGCCTGTCAGATTGATCTGGTGACTCGAATCGTTCGGTCCGGTTTCCCAGAACTCTCTTGTATTTCGTTCTGAGTTTAAATAAATCCGAGTTCCTATTTGTATAACGAGAGTGGTTATTTCTGCGATCCCGGAAGTACGCGGACGCGTTCGTGAGTGCGCGCGACACGAATAGCGAACGGAGCGTAACAATATTATACCTCTATATAGGTATATTGGTGTGTGTGTGTGTGTGTGTATGTGTGAAAAATTGAAGAAATGGCGCGCGCGTAGCGTCCAAATGATCGTGTCCAAATGAACGGTGTCCAAATGAACGGTGTCCAAGTGCAGGCCACTCGATGCACACGGGGACGCGTGTATGTATGTGCGTACGTGCGCGCGCGTGCACTCGCGTCGGGAAGAAAAGGAGAAAATCCCTCGTTCCTCGCGAGCCCCGATCCGTATCGACGAACTCGCGAGAGGAAAAGACGTATATGAACGTCGATTATGCGGACTTTTACGCGGACTCGACTGGATGGCGTGGCCGTTCGAGACGAAGTGCGCAACACTCGCACGCTTGTCCGCGCGAGAAACAAAATACGAGGATCGCCCAGGCTGGCTGAGATCCTCGTCAAACTCCGGGGCAGATCAGATTCACGGACGTCGGTTGATGTCGTTGATGAACGAATGATGACGGTGGCGACTGCAGCGGCTAAGTAACAATAGAGATTATGTTCGGGGAGCGCGCTTTTAGTGCTAATAGCTTTTTCGAACGCACACAGAATGTGATTGGTTCTTATCTTTGGATCCAACCAATCATATTTAATTGTTACTTAGGCTGCGTTCGGGGAGCGCGCTATTAGCGCTATTTGCTTATTCTATCCTTGTTCTACACTTAATGAGCGATGAAGATAGAATGATGCAATAGCGCTAATAGCGCGCTCCCCGAACGCAGCCTTATACTCGTATTCATAGTCCTTCCTTGAGGAATGAGGATTCCTTGTTTAGCCGGTTTAGCCAATAAGGAAACCCCGTTTAGCTAAACAAGGAATCCTTATTCCTCAAGAAAAGACTATGAATACGAGTATTAGTTACTCATCCACGGTTTATGTATTAAGCTGGGAACACAGACTTTTATATAACGCATAATGCGTAAGCATAAGAAAATTGATTGATCTATTTCTATATGCACATGTATATGGACCACAATCAATTTTCTTATGCTTACGCATTATGCGTTATGCAAAAGTCTGTGCTCCCCGTTTTATACACAATTTATTTTCTTATACGATTGGTAACATTATCGACGATACGCAAAATGGAATTATCGATTGGGATTGTTCATTGTAATATCATGATTTATTTGGTTTATGGTGGTATAGATTTAGATAGATAGAGACTTATGTCAGTGAAGCGATTCACGTTAGTGAAGCCGTGAGCTGTGATAACCGTATTTCTTTATAAAGAGATATATAACAAAAAAAAGAGAGGTAAAGGTGTAATTTGGTAAGTATTAACAATAATTTATATATACAAGTGAGATATTTGCTGTTTCTTTTAATTAACTTATAGATTTATGTATTTAATAGGATTTCTTGAATCGGGCACCGCCGCGTGGATTAACACATACGCAATTGTTTGTGTGCCTTGAGGTATGTGTTATATATACATATGAAATTATTATTATATATAACAAAATATTTACTTTTTTCACAAACATCGGTTAACTTTTAACTTTAGGTTAACTCACTCTTCGTCTTTCTAAGGGGACATTAGAAAGAGACAAAGAGTTAACCGATGTTTGTGAAACTAATAACAAATATTGTCTGTAAGACGCGAGTAGAAATAAAATAAAATCTGTTAGTAGATTATGATTGCAAATTAATTGCTGAAACCAAGCAGAGAATGTGTCATTAATTTCTAACATTTAATACAAATATTGAATATTTAAATGCAAACTAGACATTACAGACGCGCGCTTCGCGCGCGCTATTTAGCTTTAACATTATGCTATTACTATTACACTATTAACCCCCCCTACACACAACTGTCAAAATATACAATGACAGCTGCAAATGAAGTAAGTGCAGCAAGAGAACCAATCGGCATCGCGGAAAAGCGCCAACAATAAACTTTACATCTCCTTTTTAAAAGAAAAACTACAATTTATGATAAGAAAGATATTTTGATAACAATTTCTTTTAATAATTGTTACATATAGTACAATGCGCTGTGATAATACGCGATTTTCTTTTATAACGTTCTATCGGAAAGATAACATTGTATATTATAATTCTTCATAATTGATTACAAATGTTTAGTATAAGTATTGTTATACCGCTATATTGCGCTGAAGGCAGGTATAAAATAAAAATTGCGAATTTATGATACTAATTTTAATAAATATTTTTTTAAATATTGTTACGTATAGTACAATCCGCTGTGATTATATGCAATTTTCTTTTGTAACGTTTTACCGGAGACAACACTATATATTATAATTCTTCGTATTTGTTTTAAAATATTTAGTATAAGTATTGTTATACCACTATTGCGCAGGAGGCAGGTATAAAATAAAAAATTATGGAAACTGTCACAAATATACATACGTTTTATTAAACATAAATAGAGTTTGTAACATTTATCTCCGTACATAAATCTTAATGTGTTATGTAATTTTTTATCCTTTTCTATTCTTATCCTTACCAATACACTATGAATCTTCTGATCCCAAAAAACATTGTTAACATGTAAAAATGGTGTAACTATTGCAATTTTTGACCCAAGTATTCTCAATCACAACGATATATCGCGCATTTTCGTGTCCAAGTGAACAGATCGTAAATTCTCGTGTCCAAGTGAACAAGTCGCGCATTTTTGTGTCCAAGTGAACAGATCGCGAATTCTCGTGTCCAAGTGAACAAGTCGCGCATTTTCGTGTCCAAGTGAACAAGTCGCGCATTTTCGTGTCCAAGTAAACAAGTCGCGCATTTTCGTGTCCAAGTGAACAAATCGCGAATTCTCGTGTCCAAGTGAACAAGTCGCGCATTTTCGTGTCCAAGTGAACAGATCGCGAATTCTTGTGTTCAAGTGAACAAGTCGCCTATTCTCGTGTCCAACTGCACAGAACGCGCATTTTCGTGTCCAAGTGAACAGATCGCGAATTCTCGTGTCCAAGTGAACAAGTCGCGCATTTTCGTGTCCAAGTGAACAGATCGTAAATTCTCGTGTCCAAGTGAACAAGTCGCGCATTTTTGTGTCCAAGTGAACAGATCGCGAATTCTCGTGTCCAAGTGAACAAGTCGCGCATTTTCGTGTCCAAGTGAACAAGTCGCGCATTTTCGTGTCCAAGTAAACAAGTCGCGCATTTTCGTGTCCAAGTGAACAAATCGCGAATTCTCGTGTCCAAGTGAACAAGTCGCGCATTTTCGTGTCCAAGTGAACAGATCGCGAATTCTTGTGTTCAAGTGAACAAGTCGCCTATTCTCGTGTCCAACTGCACAGAACGCGCATTTTCGTGTCCAAGTGAACAGATCGCGAATTCTCGTGTCCAAGTGAACAAGTCGCGCATTTTCGTGCCCAAGTGAACAGATCGCAAATTCTCGTGTCCAACTGCACAGGCCGCGCATTTTCGTGTCGAAGTGAACAAATCGCGAATTTTCGTGTCCAAGTAAACAAGTCGCGCATTTTCGTGTCCAAGTGAACAGATCGCGAATTCTCGTGTCCAAGTGAACAAGTCGCGCATTTTCGTGTCCAAGTGAACAGATCGCGAATTCTCGTGTCCAAGTGAACAAGTCGCGTATTCTCGTGTCCAACTGCACAGGCCGCGCATTTTCGTGTCGAAGTGAACAGATCGCGAATTCTCGTGTCCAAGTAAACAAGTCGCGCATTTTCGTGTCCAAGTGAACAGGTCGCGGATTTTCGTGTCCAAGTGAACAGGTCGCGTATTTTCGTGTCCAACTGCACAGGCCGCGCATTTTCGTGTCCAAGTGAACAGATTGCGTATTCTCGTGTCCAAGTGAACAGATCGCGAATTCTCGTGTCGAAGTGAACAGATCGCGAATTCTCGTGTCCAAGTGAACAAGTCGCGCATTTTCGTGTCCAAGTGAACAGATCGCGAATTCTCGTGTCCAAGTGAACAGGTCGCGGATTTTCGTGTCCAAGTGAACAGGTCGCGTATTTTCGTGTCCAACTGCACAGGCCGCGCATTTTTCGTGTCCAAATGAACAGATCGCGTATTCTCGTGTCCAAGTGCACAGGCCGCGCATTTTCGTGTCCAAGTGAACAGATCGCGTATTCTCGTGTCCAAGTGCACAGGCCGCGCATTTTCGTGTTCAAATGAACCGTGTCCAAATAAACCGTGTCCAACTGAACGGTGTCCAAACGAACCGTGTCCAAATGAACCGTGTCCAAACGAACGGTGTTCAATTCGCCGTGTCCAATCGAACGGTGTTCAATTTACCGTGTCCAAATGAGCCGTGTCCAAATAAACCGTGTCCAAAAGAACCGTGTCCAAATGAACGGTGTCCAAATGAACCGTGTCCATATAAACGGTGTCTATTTGATCGTGTCCAAATGACCGTGTCCAAATGAACGGTGTCCAAATGAACGGTGTACAAGTGCACCTCTCCCGTGTGCATCTAGTGCGCGACGAGGATTCTAGCCAGCCTGGGCGATCTTCAGTCCTCGTGATTTGTTTCTCGCGCGGACGAGCGTGCAAACGTTCAAGAATTGTCTCCCTCTCGTCCGTTCATCTCGTCTGGAAAAATGACTAATGGATCAGAACTAATGGCGGTAGTAAGTATATTACGAAATCTTAAAATCTCAGGTACTCGCAACTCGTCGCGTCGTGTAAAAGATCCATGGTGTGATCTCGCTTCGCGTATACTTGGCGCGAGACATTAACCATATCTTTTGATTTATTATAATCTTTTTTTTATTTTACAGGACGGGGACGAAATAGTGGCGAATGCGGCACAACAGATGCAAGAATTAGAGTTGCAACAAAAGAAACAATTAGAGTTGCAACAAAGCAACAAATAGAGTTGCAACAAAAGCAACAATTAGAGTTGCAACAAAAGCAACTATTAGAGTTGCAACAAAAGCAACAATTAGAGTTGCAACAATTGCAACAAAAGCAACAATTAGAGTTGCAAAATTTGACTGCGACAACTTCGACGGCTGCGACAACTTCAACGGCTGCGACAACTCCGGCGGCTGCGACAACTCCGGCGGCTGCGACAACTCCGGTGACTGCGACAATTCCGGTGACTGCGACAATTCCGGTGACTGCAGCTGCGACAACGGCTTTGCCAGCTCCCACGAGACGTAAATATAAATAAATAATATTACACACACACACACACACACACACACACACACACACGCACGCGCGCGCGCGCGCGCACACGCGCACACGCGCACACGCACACACGCACACACGCACACACGCACACACGCACACACGCACACACGCACACACG
Organism: Temnothorax ravouxi; assembly: GCA_030770255.1. Lineage (NCBI taxonomy): Eukaryota > Metazoa > Arthropoda > Insecta > Hymenoptera > Formicidae > Temnothorax > Temnothorax ravouxi. The sequence continues at coordinate 20,056 of JASTWP010003302.1, forward strand.
CACACACGCACACACGCACACACACACACAATACACATATCTCATTGTTAAATAATTTATCTTTTTGTTACAGCTAGAAGATGGATGAAAAGTCGAAAATCGCGCGGCTCATACAGCGGTCGTAGCAGCAGCAACGAGCATCGCGGTGGACGTGGACGTGGACGTGGCCGTGGCCGTGGCCGTGGCCGCGGATCATATGGCCTTAACAAAACCATTTATCAAACAATTAATCTATAAACAAGTTTATTTTTTATATCGCGTTAGCGACATTTTCCGGTATATCTATAAGTTACGTTCAAAGCGCGTGAGCGAAATTATATTTTTTTTATTTATAAACCAAGTTTATTTTTTATATCGCGTTTGCTTCTTGAATGATGAATGAGATGAATGAGATGAACATTAGATTTAATCTATATATTCTATACTATATATTCTACATGTACCTTATTTTTCTATCTTATTTTTGTGTTTAAATTGTATAAAATGTAAAATGAGATACTAATAGAATAGACTTGCGAAACAATAGATATTTATTGAAAGATATTTTAATAAATTTGAGCAGCGTATATTTTGCGTGTTTAATATATTTTCCTAAAACCACGTCACCGACCGATCGATAACCGTCATTTTATTACATATAACTAGAGACCGGATCACGGTGCCGTTTTCCCTATTCCAAACGCGTGCTAGTAGCCGTGAGAAGAAGTACCCTCTACACCGTGCGGTCTAGCGGTCTAACGTAGCAAATATATTTATTTATATAATTATTCTCACGACGCTCGGCCGCTAGCATGCGCCTGGAATGGGAAAAACGGCACCGTGATCCGGTCTCTACATATAACTACCCATACAGCACAAAATGTTTGCAAAAAATATTTCTAAATATTTCTATAAAAATATTGCGAGAAACATTTTAAAATGGTTTTAGAAATATTTTAAAATAGGTTTAAAAACCTTTTGTGGTAACATTTTTAAGAATATTTTAAGAATCTTTTAAAAATATTTTTAAAAACGTTCTTTTTTATCACCCAAACAAAATTTTCAAAAATATTTTTAAAACATTATGAAATATTCTTAATTACAGATGTATGTCGCTTATGTCAAAATAAAAGGATAAAGCTGAGAGATTGTGCACTTATATATCCCAAAAACCTGTATTAAATTTGCGATCGATTGTCCGACCCCGTTTCTGAAATATTTACTTTAAAAGTTACAAAAATTGTATATATATATACTTTCCATGTAAATATCCCAAGGTAGCACACATGGTCTTATTGACGTCAATTTAAGGTCATATTTCGTCCACGACGTCATATGTCCTTTATATGACGTGTATTTGACTGCGTCCTATTGTGGACGAAAGTATGACGTCATGAAAAGGACATATGAATTAGACGTCATTTTAAGATCTGGTACACGACAATTTTATTTTCATTTTTTGAGTTTTTCTTAATTAAAACAGACCCATACAGCATAGAAGCTTGCAAGACATTGCAGGAACGTTACAAGTTGCAATGTAATGTTGTAAAGACAATTGCAACATTTCGTTGAAATATTAGAACAACATTGCAGAAATATTATAAGAATAATTGAAAATATAGTACTATAACTTACTCCGTGAACATATATGCACACACATACATAAAGAATAGATTTTTTTTAGATTTATGTTTCTTTAAATTTGATTCCTAATTATTTTTCAACTTTGATTTAATTCATTAAATAAATTCTTTATTTTGTCAGGTAGCGTCTTTAGGCGTTATCATGCATGTTGTTAACGTTATTATATTAATATTATATTATGTTAAATATACGAATTTCATATTAATAATTATTGTACATTAATTGTAATTGCATTATTATTTTTAATATTTACCGGTTATTATCATTACACGATTTTTGAACACTATAAAGATATGTTATATAGGAGTATAAGCAACAAGGAAGCGTCAGAATCAAAGGATCACCACTAGTCCGTTCGATCATCGATGTCAAGCGACGTTAGGTGCGGTACTGACTCGAATGGGTGACCGCGCGGCTGTATGCACACACGACATATACATAATAAATGTATTTTCTTTTTTTGTTTTTCTAAAATTCTTAATTCACAAAAGCATAACGGCATATACATACCTTTAAATGACTCATATTTATGTCATTTTTAAAGCATTTTTAAAATGATTATGAACATATTTTATTTTTTAAAACAATATTTCTAAAAGATTTTACAAATATTATTGAATATATTTATTTGCAATCTTTTAAAAATATTTTTGAAAATATTTTTCTGACATGATCTGACGGACATAGAAACATTCTAAAAATATTTTTGTAAATTATTTTAAATTATTTTAATCTTCCTAAAAAATATTTTAAAAATATTTAAAAAACATTTTGTGCTGTATGGGTAGGGACCACACAGAATATAAGTCAGAGATATGTTTTATTAAATAAATTCGTCATTTTTATAGTAAAAAACTGAGGAGTAAGTTTGGACAGAAGCTGAATAAAAAGATGAAGAAATTTTAATTGATAAAGCTGGAAAAGTACTTACATAAAACAAAATAAAAAAAGTCAATGGATTGTGAATCTGTGTATTGGAAATAAAAGTAAAAATCCTCAAGAATTATGCCTAAAGAAATTTTAATTCATATTAAGAACAAGACAAATTATACGTATAAATTATAACTAGGTTGTAATGTTATTAATATCGAATATAAGTACAAAAATATATTTGAAAATCATTATAATATAAAAAGATTAAATCTCAACTTAAAAAGATTTTAATTCTCAAATATATGTGTAAATTTGTTAATCGGAGGACAACTAGACAATTGTTCGCGTCGTTATATGTGTGATTTAGCGATTACATTTTGCTTAAAATACTTTCTATAGGTTTTTTGAATAACGTTTTATTCACGGCGGCGACTTCAGTCATTATACTTTTCTGCTCTTCAGATAGTGCTGTATTAACTTTTAAAAATGACAGCACAAGCTTTCCAAAGTTCTTATCTTTGGAATAATAAAGTGCCTTCTCTGAGAATAGTTTGATAATTTGATCGGTCATGTTGTGGTCCAGTCTTATGGATAAAAAATTTTGCAATATAGATATGTGCCACAATTTCAATTCCTGGACACGCGCAAGAAACTCTCTGCAAAAAATATATTTAAAAAATCATTAAATCTACTTGCGATTTCCATAATTTCAATTTTTATAATTGAATAAAATTGTATTCAAATATAAAATAATTATTTAAATTTAAGTTTAAATAATCTCTTAGTTTTCAGGTGAAATTAACCTGGACTATATCACATGATTGTGTGAAACTTACTTTAAGAGAATTGCTTTCCTTTCCTGGTCAAATGTGTTCACAATGGTGGTGACCAACGTTACGTCTTTCAACTCAGTATTGAGAATAGGAACAAATATAAATTGCTGAACCTCATCGGGAAATATTTTAATGCATTCAACAATAGCAGATGACAATAAACGAGATGGCTCCTACGAGTTCGACTATCTATGAACAAAGTACGAACAATAATTAATGTGCGTATGAGGAAAAAGTATCTAGTAAAATCGGTAATATACCATTGGTACCTTCGGTAGCAAGATATGCGTGCAAAATGTATTGATATACTTCATTTTCTGGTCGATAGTCATATCGCTCATCGACAGACACAGATTATAGATACCCTTGGGACTTAATTTTCCTCTCATCTCGTCCACTAGTGGGACAAGATCCTCATCGGATAAGCTTTCTAACTGAGCGAAGTCTAGCCTGCCGTTATTTCGTTCTAAATTCTCACAGGCGCATTCTAAAATATCACACTTTTGTGGTAATGCGACAGCAGGTTTCTCTGGTTCTGCTGCTCTCTCGACTTGCGTGAAGTAAAACTGAGTAGATTGTAATGGCACTGATTGATTTGTGACACACATTATTTGGGACTCGCTATTGTTCGTCGGCTCATCAGTATCGTCGCTATCTTCACTTTCGGAACATATTTCTTCTTTATCCTACATGAACAATGAACATTGAACAATGCATTCACAATAATCACATTATCTGTATATGTACGTAACTTGAAGTGGCCTAATATTAATGATTTTTTGTTCTCATAATTATTTCATGTTTATAAGTACCAAGGAGAACACATGTCAGTTTAAAAGTTAAATAATATAAAACGATTGTGCAAACTTTGTTTAGAGACTGTAATTTGTAAGCAACACGTGCGATTCTAACCTGTCCAGCTATAATTTTCCACATCGGATTAGCCTGGGCGATATCATCTTTCAACGCTTCCCTGACAGATTCGAGTCTCGTCATGATTTCTTCCGATAATGTATACTTCTGGAAAAAGGCTTCCGAATCCGTATCCCAAGCAGCATTTTTCGGTTAATTTTCCGACTAAGGACTACTTTTTTACTAATCACAACGTTGTAAGCGGTCCAAGAAAGTTATAAAATGTAACTTATAATTACTAACGTTTTTTGGACGGTTGAACGTTTTGAAATTGAAATATATCGTTATTTGTGTAAGCAATATTGCTTCCTTATAGCGGAAGCTTTGTTTTTTCAATTGTAGAATTGTAATAATATACATATATATATATACATATATATATATATATATATATCAGTAATCAGTATAAAAATCAGTATGCATATAGATATATATATACATATGATTTTTAAAAATCTATTATTAACCATGTCATGTTTCAAGACTGTTATCAACAGAATTTTTCAGTAGTTTTGCAACAGAAATATGACTAACAAATATGAGCCTTATTTAAACATTGACTAGAGACATAAATACTTAGAAACTAGATTCGATTCTAACCGTGCATGGTTGACGTAATCGCGTCACGGGAAAAGATCGTATATCATTGTCGAGCAAATTATGATGCACTGGCCGATCTTTTCATACATATATTGAGATTACTTGGAACGAATTGTAAAACTGATTAATGCTAAAGCGTAACGATTATTTACCACCCGGTAATACAGGAACGGGATTTGATACAGGCGCAATATCGTTAATTTTTACAACCAACAGTTATGGCGAATAAAAGATCGCTCCAGTTGTAGACGGCGCAATTAATCTTTCCACTTTACGAAGCATATAAAAAATATAGCTGCACCATTATTTAGATAAACGTGCAAATACACACTATAGCGCGTATATCGCTTTGTGTTGAAGAAAATTGTTAATTCCCAATGATATTTTTTATGTTAGTTATACTATTATTCTTCCATTTTTTAAGATCAATATCTATATTATAATCATATTTTTAATTATATTTGATTAAAGAATTTGTTTTATTGCTGACAAATAATAGTCACGCAATAAATTCGCAAATATTTATTATGAAATATATTCTTAAATTATTTTCCGGTAGTTCTGCATGATTCCTTGAATACATTATCTAATTTTTATATTTCGGGATAATACATTTAATCGAACAATTAGAAGCCGATAATCTCGACGAAATTAAATACACGATCGAAATTTGTTGTTCTTCTTGCAAAATAATTTTATCTGAAACTCTGTATTTTCCTCGTCAGCTGATCTACTATATGTATCCCCTTATATCCGTCCTCTTACATCCTTCATTATCATACGTATGCCACGCATGTTAATACGACGCATATATGTCATAATCGTAATTGGCATTTTATCGAGTCCAAAACTGACCCACGTAATCATTATTATACACCCAGAATACATAAATCTTACACAGAATATGTAAAAATCTCATCAGAATGAAATATCTCGAAAACAATAACTCGCAACAAATCCTTTTTAGTTTTGATACGATAAACAAATCGAGAAGAACACTAAGCGCAGACACACAAAAAAAAACAAATAGCGAATAATTCCAGTTAATTGCTTTGCAATTTAACCAATTGAGGATTGCTATTCAAGAACCTCTCCATTTGGAATGAATTCTTGCATAATGATTAGTCTCGTTTTTTTCTTTGAACAAAAATTTCTTTTTGTTCTACTTATAAAAGATTTATAGACATCAGTCGTGTATATCTCTTATATGATATTTACATAAAAAATAAATCGATTTATTTGTATCGCGTTGTCCACCAATATATAATTTTCCTCGGACAATAATTGTGTGTATTTCAACCATCAGCCCTTTGACGCACATCTCAACCTCCATCCTCCATTCACGCTCTTCATTCAGTCTCTCGATTTTCCATTACGCGCACGCGCTTGTCCCGCGTGTTTCTCATTCGCGCGCTTCTCTCTTTCTCTTTTAATTTTTTTGTCTCCCCTCCCCCCTCCTTTAATCAATTATAACAACAACGCGTTATACCGTGCGATGCAGCAAGCGGTCTTTACGCGTCCGTCTTCCTATTGTGTCTTTATGGGCAGCTTTCAAATGATCGACGGGGAAAAGAGACAGGAGGAAGATGCCGGCGTGA
>JASTWP010003303.1:0-26475 GCA_030770255.1 Temnothorax ravouxi
GCTAATGTCGTGACAATTCGACCATTGGTTTTGATCAGATTAATCGTTACGACTTTTTCGACCATGGGATTTGGTCTTTTTAAATTGTCAATTAAAAAGACGAAATCCCATGGTTGAAAGTCGTGACGATTAATCTGATCAAAACCAATGGTCGAATTGTCACGACATTAGCCAAAACGTTGTCGAATATAAATAGAGTCTTTCTCGCTTAATTATATTACCTTCGATGTTAGAAAGTCTTTTGTTTTTTATGGAGTAGTTGCAATATACATTTTGTGTATCTTGTACATTTTCTACATCTTGTACATTTTCCTTTTTGTAAATTTTTTGAAGATGTAGATACGCTGGAGGATATCTGAAACAGAACAAAATCTCTTTGTACATACTACTTTGCAAGAAATAAATCGTTGTAAAAAGAAACATTATGTATCATCACTCACATTATTTGAAAAATCCTCTCTATCATTTATTACGTTCGAAAATGATTTGGAATATTTGCTATCTGAAACCAGTGAGCTAGGTGACATTCTTGAAGGACGAGTCATTTCACTTTTGGGGTAATGTTTCTGAAATTTATAGGATAACAAAATTAATCATTTTAAAACTATGTTGTAAAGCAATACCTACCTCAAAATTAATCTCTCTTGAGAAAGTCGCACGTGAAAAATCTTGTAAAGGCAAATCAATAACTCCTTCTTTGGGAATGGTGGACATTCCACTAACATCAGAAAATCTTTTGTTTTTCAAATCCTCTCTATCATTTATTACGTTCGAAAATGATTTAGAATATTTGCTATCTGAAACCAGTGAGCTAGGTGACATTCTTGGAGGACGAGTCATTTCATTCTCAGGGTAATGTTTCTGAAATTTATAGGATAACAAAATTAATAATTTTAAAATTCTGTTGTAAAGCAATACCTACCTCAAAATTAATCTCTCTTGGGGAAGTCGCACATGAAGAATCTTGTAAAGGCAAATCAATAGCTCCTCCTTCGGGAATGTTGGACATTCCACTAGCATCAGGCGTCAAAAATGCTAACAAATCCTCTTCTGAAGGAGTCAGATCCAAAGTTTTTGGTGGTCCCCCACCAGTACTTGCTGCGTAACTTTTGTACGTAGCCACCTTTTTCAACAAATTTGACTTCCAGTCACGCCACGTTTATAATAAAAAAAGTATGACAATACTATGGAACTGTATAAAATAAGATAATATTATGCAAAACTGCATAATTTACAACATTAAATAAAAATTCTTATTTAACACTAAATAAAAAGACATATTTTTTTACTTTTTTACTTTTACTATTCTTTCGATGACTTTCGAGGACCAGAAACCTGTACAATTTAATTTGTCGTTATTTCTTCCCATAACTGGTCCTGTAAAAATATATTTATTAATACTTGTTAACTTTGAATTTATTATTTCTATTATTTAGTGTTTATAAAGTCACTTACTAATTTCCTTTTATTTTCACGATTGTACCTTAACCTCCCTCTTCCGAAATCCGGATGGTTACACATAAAATTTATTAGAATTTGCTTCTGCTTTTCAGTCACATTCATATTTATTTATTTAAAAAACTAACAAATATCATTAATAACCATATAAATCGGTCAAAACACGTCCGGACACCTTTATAACTTCCCGAGATCTCGCGTTCACACAAAATACTTTCGCCCATTGTGGTTCTAGTGATTTCGTATTTTCACTTCGTTACAGACCAACGTCACAGAATCGTGCGAACAAACTCATGTGAGATGAAAGTGCGAAAAGTGAGTGAACTCACTTGAAATACAGAATCGACCCCCAGGCCAAGATTTTTCTTGTTATCACTTTTAATCAGCGTTGCTGCTTTTTTATACTGGAAATTTGGCTCTAAAAATCTAGTGACGTTACTAGTTAGTTTGAGCTTCAGAGCATCATATAATAAAGTACAATTATTGGAACCTTCAGCTGTCAAGCATGGAAGCTTGACGAGAACGATTTCTTTGTAATCGATGTTGAAGATCGAGATGATAATCATAGCCCTGCAGATTCACAACTTTAGGAAACGGCTCACAAGAATGGCTCATCTTGTAGACGACGCTACCCCCAGTACTTGTCGTGTACAATAATTTTAATTGGTAAGAGTTGCCAAATTTTCATATGTACAAGAAATATCACGCACACATTTGATATTTTTTGTCTATATATATTTTTTCTTACAAATTCTACACCGAGAGTGTGATTTTTATGACAGAGACAAAATACAAATATCCATATATTCAGCAGTGTATTACAAGAAAACTATTAAAAATATGAAAAAAATGTATTGGACCTTTTTTATAGAGAATTTAATAAGCTTCATTTTTTATAATAACCTTTATTACGGTAGGATCAACGATTACCGAGATATGAGGGAAAAACTCAATTAGAGCACCTTTTTTCAAGATGGCGGATCGAGCCCTGCAGATAGAGGTCCGGACTTTTAGTATGTTCAATAGTATGCCAAGATAAAAATCTCCACCAATTTATAGCTTTTTACCGGTTATTTTTTCTATTTTTGCTAATTTGACTGGACTATCTTTGTCAAAGATTTTAACGCCGGTCTCAATTCTCTCACATAGACCAACCCAATTTTAAACAAGTCTTATAATTTATGCAAAAAACATTTTCAAAAATCACCTATTTTTCGGCTTCCTGACTAGGCATGACCCCTTAAGGAAACTGCCATACAGAAAGCGAACCGAATTAGAAATGAAATTCCTCGCTATGCTCATGGAAGAGCAAGATAAATTAATTAACGAATATCTATAAATAAATCATATTTACTTTATGTTCACTTAATCTGCTGATATAAAAGAAACTTTTTTTACTGCTGTTCGGCGTATCGCCTTGTAAATAATGTAAATAGTTTATAGTTCGCGTTTTTTGTTCTTTTCTGGTGACTTGCGTGAAACGTTGGCGGATCGCGGTAAATTGCCAATATTCGCGCGACTCACCCGACTCGTGCTGCCCGCCTGCGGGTGGCCCGCCCAATTATCGGAGCTATTTGGTACTCGCTCGCGCCGCAATTCGCAGGTGCGCGAGCCGGAAGAGTGCCGGAGCACTCATCGTACGGCAGTTAAGAAGGACACATCTCATTATTCCGCTCTCATCGTCCGTACGTGATAGAATACACTAGAACAGCTATCAACCAGTGCACCATCGTTTTCGCTTGCTTGCCTGCTTTGCTCTGTGCGCCCGCTGCCTGCTTGCACGCTCCTTTCCTGCTTGCCTGCTTGCTTCTCCCGCTACAAGGAGAGCTCATACCGAAAGGAAGGACGACCTACACAACCAGCCGGGCAACGATACGGTGAGTCGCATGCTTTCGCTTATTCGATTCAAACTCGTTGCATTCGTGAGGGAGCGGTCCCTCTGGTCCTTCGAACCACCCGAGCTACAGGCCAATCGCGAATCCGGGGAGCGCTTAATACCCCCCCCCCCCCCCCGAGCATTGGTCCTTCGAGCCGGATATTCGCGTTAGAAAATTACCGCCGACCTTTTGCTTATCTCGCCTTATTCGCTAATTCGCTAATATACGCTCATTCTGCAGTCGCGTAATTGCATTGACGATTAATCGGTGTCGATAATCATACGCCACGATATCTCTCGCTCGCAAGACTCGCTTCGCGACGAGAATACGCGCGCGGAACAGTTTCACGCCATTGTCGTTGATCGCTCTTGCCGTTAATTGCTCGTTTATTAGTCGGAAATAATTATTAAAGTAGTAACCAGAATATTCAACTCTAGAATATTCTCGGGCAAGCCACACGCATTTCGCCTCGCCGTCGACGGCCTTGGCGCTCGGTCACGGGCCGGCCGTGTATACACGTTGTTTTTCTAAACAGACTCGCGCTACTTCTCGTTGTTGCTGGGTCGACTTTCGCCACGATTCGAAACATATACTCGAAACATATACACATATTCGTTGGAATTCTTGCGAAAACATTTGCCACCGATCGGGACTATTATTGTTGGCACCGGTTCCCGGTACAAATTATCTCGCATCCTGGCGTTCCTTTAAGTTATTATTTTTGGAATTATAATCGAGTCAAAGGAAGTTAATGCTTGTGCCGTGGATTGTTGCTCGTGACGCGTATATCGCTCGTGTCGTAAACCGCTCGTGTCGTGACTCCGCGCGCAGCACATCCCGATCCAATCATAACGCCACAGAGGTCGGAGTGCATTTTTCGCCGCAACCGGGTGCCGTGCCAACACATGCGACGATCTGATTATTGATAAACTGTTATTTTCATTTTTATTTTGTACATCCTCTGTAACTATCCTTTATCCTGGGCCTGCTTCTCATTTCCTCGCGTTTGCGCCACAACATTCTCGCGTCCATTATTGCATCATAGTAAAGAATATTCTCTCGCGAATATTCCATCGAGCCTTCACGCAGGAAGTCAAATCGAGCTATCCGTTATTTGCCACCTTGACAAGCGGAACGGTTGTTTGTTTTCGTTTTCCCTTTCGTCCTTTGGCTTGCGAACTCGAGGCTGTTCTTCGGTGTTTGTTTTCGCGTGACGACAATACTCGGAGTCGATCGTCGTCTAATCGCTTGATCGCATCAGCCCAACATGTCAAAGTCAAAGTCACCCCTCGCTTGTCGTGAGTTATGCGCCCGACGGATGCGGGAGATTTATGAGCTTGCTCGGAAAGCCTCGACTGAACCGACGATTCTGGAAAACTTTCTCGCCCGTTACTCGAGCGTGGCGAGGATCGCCGAGGACTTCGAAAACGCGCATCTTAAGGTCATACAAGAGACCGCCGATTTCGAAGCTGAAGACGCGGTTCGGGCAGATTTCGACAAATGGCATTATACCGTGAAGGGGCGGTATCACGCGCTTGTGGGTACGACGCCCGGAGCCGCCCAGGGTCAGCCCTCGGGTCCCTCGGCAATTAAATTGCCTAAAATCGCGCTCCCCCACTTCTCGGGCGATCTCACGCTTTGGCCTTCCTTTATCGCGTTGTTTAACGCCTCGATTCACGAGAACCGACAGATTACATCAATGGAAAAGTATCAATATCTGCTGGCCTCGCTAAAGGGAGAAGCACTCAACGTAATCAAGAATTGCCCTTTCGCCGCGGAATATTACGTGATCGCTTACGACGCACTGCTCGACAGATACCGGAATAAAAGGAAGCTAGCGGACCACCACCTAAAGTCGATACGCGAAGCCAAACCGCTGAAAGTAGAATCGGCTGATGCCCTTCATACCTTGCTAGATACGTTCACCGAAAACACGCGCGCGCTGAGCCTGATGAAGTTTCCTACCGATTCGTGGGATTTCCTTTTGCTCAACTTTTTGCTAGAAAAGCTCCCCCGATCACTACGGGAAAAGTTCGAATCCTATCCATCGGGCCGAGGAGATACCGCGATACGCGCAACTCACCAAGTTCCTTGCAGAACACTGTAAGGTCCTTGAGGCCATCTCCGGTCCGTCGGTTATGTCGCTTAAATCACAATCGTCTCTGCCGAAAAATTCCGCGTCGGCTTCGTCGCTTGCAACTCGAACTGCCGAGTGTCCGGTGTGCAAGGAACAACATCTCGTTTTCAAGTGCTCTCGATTCTTGAACTTGTCCCCTAGGGACAGACACTCAACGGCAAAAACCGCGAATTTATGCCTCAATTGCCTTCGCGCGGGTCATGGCGTTAACAACTGCCCATCGACGTGGACGTGTCGGTCGTGCCAGGCTAAACATCACACATTGTTGCACTTCGAGCGAAATTCGGGATCAGCGAGCACCCCCGCGAATACGGAGGCCTCCTCCGAAGCGACAGTCGACAGGCAATCCGTCGCCGCAAAATAACGAGGCCCTCGTCACCATGACTAGCGTTGCGAAATCGAGCTCGATCGTGTTGCTGTCAACGGTGCAGGCCGAGGCTCTTGACGTCCACGGGAATCCCTTCCCGGTTCGCATTCTTTTAGATAGTGCTAGTCAACTGAACTTTATCTCGGAAAGCTGCATGCAGAAGGGTGGCTTCGGACGAACTAAGTGTCGTACCATCGTTCTAGCAGTGAATGACGCTAAGGCGGCTGCCACTCGAGGTAGCACCTCACTCGTGATTCAGGCGCAGGGCAACAGCAGTGCTCGCATACCAGTAGAGGCTACGATTCTCCCACGCATCTCCGCCCAATTACCTAGCCGTCAAGTTGAAGCAAGGGGCGTGGAAACATATAGCAGGATTGAAGCTTGCGGATCCACAGTATCACCGACCCGGTCCCATCGATATCTTAATCGGCGCAGAGATATTTACGTCATTGCTTCGGGACGGTCGTCGTGTAGGGAAGAAGGGCGAACCAGACGCCTTTAATTCTGTTTTCGGTTGGTTCTCGTCGGGTCGGTATCTACGCAGGCGTCTCAGGCTACACATTCGTTTTTGACTCTCGACTCATTAGATGCATCTCTTAATCGGTTTTGGCAACTAGACGAGATTCCTACCGCTCCGCCGTACTCACAGGAGGATAAGTGTTGCGAGGAACTGTTCGCGCGGACCACGCGCCGCGACGTATCTGGTCGCTTTGTAGTGTCGTATCCTTTCACAAAGGACAACCCTTGTTTCGTTGGCACGCGTCAGGTAGCCTTGAATAGATTTCGTGCACTTGAGCGTCGCTTCAAACTAGATGCGGAGTTTAAGATGAACTACAGTAAATTCATGCAGGACTATTTGGATAATGGTTATATGAGATTGATTAGGCAGCCGTTCCCAGTGGACGGACCTGTATTCTACCTGCCCCATCACGGGGTATTTAAATCAGATAGCACGACTACGAAATTGCGTGTCGTTTTCGACGCATCGGCTAAGGATCTGAACGGCGTCTCGCTGAATCAGATGTTGCGATCCGGTCCTAAGTTGCAGTCAGACATAATCGTGATATTATTGAGATTCCGGACCGGTCTCGTGGCGCTCACCGCGGACGTTAGGCAGATGTTCCTTCAAATATTGGTCGAACTCGGTCAGTGTGACTATCAGCGAATAGTGTGGCGTTTCTCTGAAAACGACTCGATCTCGGACTACCTTTTGTTGACCGTCACTTTTGGATTGACGTGCTCGCCGTTCCTCGCGATCGCTTGCCTGTTGAAGTTAGCGGCTGAAGGCAAAATAGACTATCCGTTGGCCGCGGCTGTCTTGGAGGAGAGCGTTTACGTCGACGATGTAGTGGCGAGCGTAGAGTCAGAAGAGAAGGCCCGTGAACTTCAGCGGCAGCTGCAGGCCTTGCTCAAAACGGCAGGCTTCGAGCTCAGGAAGTGGGCCAGTAGCCATCCGTCGGTTTTAGCTGATCTAGACCCGGAACTCCGTAGCCAGTCGTTACTATCCTTTGAATCGCCTGAAGATCAGTCTCTTAAGGTTCTCGGACTTCGTTGGCACCCTCAAACGGACAACTTTAGCTTTCAGGTCAATCCGTTGGACAGAGACTGCACCAAACGCACCATTCTCTCTGAATTAGCTCGTATCTTTGATCCATTAGGTTTCTTGACACCGCTTACGTTCGCGGCCAAGCGGCTGATCCAGCAGCTCTGGATGCTCAGAGTGGAGTGGGACGATAGGCCTCCTTCCGAAATATGTTCTAGATGGGAAAGATACAAGGCGGAGCTCTCCGCGTTAGCCTCCATCCGCATACCTCGCACTATCGCGGTGGATAACGTAGTTAGGCGAGAGATCCACGGGTTTTGTGACGCGAGTGAGCAGGGCTACGGAGCCGTTGTATACATTAGAATCGTCACCGGGAGCGGTGTGGTGATCCGTATGATCATCGCCAAATCAAAGGTGGCCCCACTCAAGGCCATCACCTTAGCGAGACTCGAGCTTTCCGCGGCGGTTTTGCTGTCAGATTTGTTAGAGTATGTCGAGAAAATTCTCCGACCTGAAGTCGCCATCGACGATACGTACGCCTGGTCGGATTCTGAGGTTACCCTCGCGTGGATACGCTCGGCTCCGCACCGTTGGAAGACGTTCGTACGTAATCGTGTCGCACGCATCCAGTCCAACACAGATATCTCTTGTTGGAGACATGTTGATACCAAGTCTAACCCCGCTGACTGTTGCTCAAGGGGCTTGTTTCCTCAGGAACTAATCGACCATCCGCTCTGGTGGACCGGCCCTGCGTGGCTAGTCGAATTCGAACCCACTCAAGGAACGCCGTCGGAAGGTGAGGAATCCTCCCGAAGAGGAAGCCAATCCTCGCGCCTTCGTCTCCATAAATCCTGCTGATGTCGTAAACCCTACTGTTGTTGATTCGCTTCTCGATCGATTCTCGTCATTGGATAAACTCGTCAGGAGTATTCGCTTATTGTTTACGCTTCATTAATAGACTCAAATCGAACTTGCTCAATCGAACTCTCGTCGTAGATCAAATCGAATTCCATTCGACCTTGCTATATCTCGTTAAATTTGTTCAATCTTGCTGTTTCGCAGAGGATATCGGTAGATTGGAACGCAATCAGAGTTGTTCCAAACCTCTGCGAAAGCTCGCCCCCTTCTTGGATTCACGCGGAGTCCTCAGGGTGGGCGGCAGGCTGACTCATTCCGCCATCTCATACGAGGCTAAGCACCCAGCATTGCTGCCTAGCCGACATCCGACTCACGGAACTTATAGTAGAGCGCACCCACCGCCTATATTTGCATCCGGGACGTCGAGCGCTACATTATATCTTGTCACAAAATTTCTGGATCCTGGGGGCCCATCAGGCCATTAAACGCTGCCTATCGCGCTGCTATCAGTGCTTCAGGGCGAACCCACGCCCTATGCAACCGCCCATGGCGGACCTACCACCGGATCGAGTGCGTCAGGCGAAGCCCTTTTCAATCACCGGGGTCGACTACGCTGGGCCATTTCCAGTCTATAATCGTCGCGCTCGCGGAGCCACCCCGTTCAAGGCCTACGTGTGCCTCTTTGTCTGTTTCGCCACGAAGGCAGTTCACCTCGAGCTCGCCTTTTCTCTATCTACAGAGTCGTTCCTGTCAGCCCTGAGGCGCTTTATTGCTAGGCGCGGCCGTTGTTCGCAATTATACAGTGACTGCGGCACCAATTTTGTTGGAGCTCAACGAGAGCTCGATGGCTACATGCAGGCCGCCTCGGAGCAGGAACGAATCCGGTGGGCCTTCAACCCTCCCTCGGCGCCACATTTCGGTGGCCTCTGGGAAGCCGGGGTCAAATCGATGAAGACCCACCTGAATCGAGTAGTCGGGGACGCAGGTCCTCACAGTGGAGGAGTTCAGTACCCTCGTAACCCAAGTAGAAGCTATCCTGAACTCCCGCCCCCTCTGTCCCACCAGCTCGGATCCCAGCGACCTCGGGGTGCTCTCCCCGGGGCATTTCCTCACCCTGGAGCCCCTCGTGGCGGTTCCATATCCCGACCTGGACCCGGTGCCGACAAGCAGGCTCGATCGGTGGCAAGCTGGTGCAGCATATGCACCAGCAATTCTGGAAAAGGTGGCACAACGAATACCTACACACCCTCCAGCAGCGACCCAAGTGGCTGCGAACGGCGCCCGCGGTAAAAAAGGACACATTGGTCCTGTTGAAAAGCGAGAACGTCCCGCCCTTACAGTGGCGACGAGGGCGGATCATAGAATTGTGCCCGGGCCGTGACGGGGTCTCTCGGGTCGCGACGGTGAGGACGGCGACCGGCACCCTCACTCGCCCCCTGGTGAAGCTGTGCCCGCTGCCGATGGACACTTCGCCAGGGGGACCTGCCCAAGCATAGAAAATACGTCGTATTTTGGTGGGCGGTATGTTCGGCGTATCGCCTTGTAAATAATGTAAATAGTTTATAGTTCGCGTTTTTTGTTCTTTTCTGGTGACTTGCGTGAAACGTTGGCGGATCGCGGTAAATTGCCAATATTCGCGCGACTCACCCGACTCGTGCTGCCCGCCTGCGGGTGGCCCGCCCAATTATCGGAGCTATTTGGTACTCGCTCGCGCCGCAATTCGCAGGTGCGCGAGCCGGAAGAGTGCCGGAGCACTCATCGTACGGCAGTTAAGAAGGACACATCTCATCATTCCGCTAACGTATAACTGTGTGAGATTGTGCCTTGCCTCGCTTGCCTCGCCTGCCTGCACTACCTCGCTTTGCCTCGTTTGCCTGCACTGCTTGCTTGCCAGCCTATTTTCTACCCGCTTGTCTTCCCGCAACCATGGAAGCCTCGCCGCCAAGCCGAAGGACGAGGACGACAAGAGAGTACCCGAGAGGGCACCGAGCAACGAACGGTGAGTCGCACGCTTTTCTTATCGCTTGCATTGCTCATTTCGTGAGGGGCCGATACCCCCCTCTGGTCCTTCGAACCACCCGCTTACAGGCCAATCGCATCCGGGGAGCGACTCACACCCCCCCGAGCAACTGCATTATATATTATTATGTGGCGGCTATGAGCGCCCCGAGAAACGGCGGCTCAACCGCCACACCGCGAGCGTGTAGGCACGCGCCTACGGAACGGCAACCCGTTCCACGCGTCCCGGCAGGCAGGAGCGCCAGCGGCACGGCAAGCGGCCGCGCGCGCTAAAGCACGTGTTCCCAGGATGATACCGGGATAACAACAAGCTCACACCGCTAGGCGGCTGAGCTTTCTCGCGTTTAATATTCTGCCAGGACGAAATATAAGGCCGCACCAGGAAGGGATCTCCAGCATTTCACGGCTCATACGCTCCCTCTAAAAGGAGGTATCGAGAGTGAGATACTTTTTGATAACGTCACGCTGCCTGCATGGAAGCCGTCGAGGACGAGCTATACCCGTGGATACACGAAGCCTCCGTCTCAACGATCATTGCCGCCGTCGAAGCAGCCCGACCGGCCACGGGATATCAGCCCCGCAGCACGAACGTCGGACGAGGACTTCCACCTT
The DNA here is from genome assembly GCA_030770255.1 of Temnothorax ravouxi. NCBI lineage: Eukaryota > Metazoa > Arthropoda > Insecta > Hymenoptera > Formicidae > Temnothorax > Temnothorax ravouxi. Next base: position 10,872 of record JASTWP010003303.1, read on the forward strand.
CGCGAGCCCGGTACGCCGCCCGGAACACCGCCGGCCTGGAGACGCCTGAATCAGTGGGGACAACAGCCACTCCACCGGACGCGGACACAGCCCCCCATTACGTGGGCTGAGCGGCCACCGCGGTAGCCCCGCACAATCGGCCCTTTTCAGGGCCACGAAAATAGACCACATCAACGGCCTTGTACATACCTGTATATAACTGTACATATTAAGAATATATATTGTGTCTACCCGATCTTCTAGTCTCATCAATTGCGGACCTTCCACTGCGCATCCTATCGTCATAAAGCGAGCGAGCGAAAGCAAAAGTAGCCTCAGCGCTACAATTATTATATCTGTTTATTTTTATTATTACAATTTTATTTGTTATTACATTAATATTAAGTATGACTATTATTGTACTAGGTATATTTAGTTTAAACAAAATATATTTTTATTATGACATACCACACACAAGCCTTATGAATGAGTTTATCCAGTGTTTATAAGTACATATATCTACGCTTTACCAACTTACATCTACTTACAGTACTACTTATTCTACGGGAAAAAATCTATCAGAAGTGTTCCTCAGTCATTATCGTCAATTATCATTATTATTAATTATCGTCAATTATTAATTAAAAATCGTTTTGCAACGCTTTTTCCCACTGGTAAGATAACGCACCAGTACCTTGAAAGTATGTTGAATACGCTTCTCTGACTGCAATAGCATTGTTATTGCCGCGGCTTTGACAAAGTGGCATATTACGAACTCCATGACTTGTATTTACTTCTTCACGAGTTATGTGTAAATATGATTTACTTCCCGTTAATTGCGCTTCGTTTTTTATAATAAAATTGTGCAGTGCTACAGTCACTTGTACTATTTTGCGTACATTGCTGACACTCGCGATGATTGGCCTTCGGTATATTCTCCATCGAGCCACTAATATGCCGAAAGCGTTCTCCACAACTTTTCTTGCACGGCTAAGTCGGTAATTGAATACTTTTTTCCCAATGTCGAGTTTTCTACTTCGCGGATATGGTCTCATCATGTACATCGATAACGAAAAAGCTTCATCTGCTACTAGTACATAGGGTAATTCTGGTCCGTCAATTTCAATTTGTTCCGGGTTTGGCAGTTTGAATGAATTAACTTCGAAGCGTTGTCTAATTTCGCTATTGCGAAAGACTCCTCCATCACTTTGCCTACCTTCAGCACCAATATCGACTATTGTAAAGCAATAGTTTGCATCACTGATTCCGAGAAGATTAATACTATGATGGCCTTTGTAATTGTAATATGTTGATCCGCTGTTTGGTGGAGCTTGTAACAAGAACACATATTGTCTTTTTATCATAATTTTGTATTGTGTACATTGAATATAAAATAAATCTTTTTATATTTAACAAAGCCTTTTATTTCTTATCAATAAAGTTTTAATGTTATCTAAATAAACTCAGAATTCCATTTAAAACTTACTTGGATTTGAACATGCTTTCCATCGATAGCACCTATACAATTCGGAAAGTTCCACAAGCGTTGAAATTCATCGGCTATAGATTTCCAACTCTCTTCATTGTCCATAAGAAAAACTGAATCTTTTAGACAACTCCAAATAGCTTCACAAGTCTCGGATATAATTTTTGAGATTGTGTTGTGTGCAACTCTAAAGGCATATGACAGGGATTTCATACTATTCCCTGATGATAAATAGCGCAGTGTAATCTGGAGCCGAGTGTCAGGGGAAATAGGTTCGCGAATAACATATTGTTTTATGATGACTGGTTTGACCAATGTTAGTAACGTATTAAATAATTGAGGTGGCATTCTAAAATAATCTTGATATTTTTGTGTGTCTTCGGCCAGCATTTCCTTTACAAGATTCTCACTTGCTCCTTGTTTTAATCTTCTCTCCATACTAAATATATGTCGTACCCAATATCTTCGTTGTTTTTCATTTTCATTTCTTTTTGCAATTAGATATAATGAATATAATTTTATAATTTTACTGCGTTGTTGTTGTTTTTTAAATGGACACCAACATTGTTTTAATTTATTTAATAATACGCAAATAATAACAAACAATTTTTTAGAATACATTTTTAACGATTGAATGTTGTAGCAATTAGTGAAAATTTTGTAGGTTATGAATAGAATTTGTTAATGTGACAGATGTATTGCATGTATGTACGTGTGACTTCCGTTCCGCTGAAATATATTTTCCATGTCCCATGGAGCGGAAAATGCGGAAGCGTAGTCTGTGCGTGCCAATAATATACACTGTTCCGATAGATACAATGAAAGGATCTATGGGAAATAATCTTGTGATTGGCAAGCGTCAATTGCGCTTCCGCAAATTCCGCTCCATGGGACATGGAAAATACATTAGAAAAGATATTTCAGCGGAACGCAACTGGCGGAATATCTGCGATTGGACGGACTTCATTCCGCCAATTCCGCATTGCGCATACGTTCCGTACCATGGGATCGCATGTTGAATTGTAATTATTTTATATCTTACTGTTACCTTCTTGCAAATTCGAACTTACCGACTGCGACTTTATTACATGTTGTTTCTACTCTTAGTACCTTTTGTCTATGCCAAAGAAAAAGTATCGCGACCGTTACATTACGATATTTTACGTTAATTGAGTAAGGTCTTTGTAGATTGCTGAATTTGTATTTCCTGATATATTGAAAGGTACCGTATCAATTATGAACTTTTTATTTACACGTACTAAAATGCGGCACTTATATTACAGGCGCCTTTCATTATAACCTCTCTTTGTAAAAGAAGACAAATACACGATATTCTTTGCATCGTACAAGCGAGTTGGTCTATTCCCGGCCCTGTGGATATACAGACAGCAACATCGCACCATAACGCAAGCGATGCGTTACGCAAAACGATACCTTACGCAGAACAATACATTAACGCGAGCGAGGTGTTACGCAAAACGATACATTACGCAGAACGATACATGAACGCGAGCGATACATTACGCGAAACGATACATTAGCATCACGCAGAACGATACATCAACGCAAACGATACACTACGCAAATGATACCTTACGATAAGTGACCGCGAATCTCTCACGATTACGCACCCACAGAAAAGACTTCTAGATACAATGCTATTACTCTTCAATCTATCATAAAATTGGATCGAAATAGGGCCAATCATATTTAGTATTGAAAAAAGAATATTTTAATCTTAAATAGAGGAATTCTTAAATCTAGAATAAAATAATCTTGATGCTATTCCTCTAATTTTCTCAGAAAGATTTATATAGCAATTTGTAACAATCTCATAATATTATTGATTCAACTATAGACGGATCTGAAGGAAATTTTATTTTATACTCTTGTGGAAAAAAATTTGTACACTGAGAAAAAAATGTCCTAGATTTTAGTAAATATTAGTTTGCATACAACTGTGACTTTATTTATAAAAATGAAGAAAATTTTCCTTTTTATTAGTATATATTTTTCTCAATAAATACACATATACTAATAAAAAAGGAAATTTTTTTCATTTTAATAAATGAAGTCACAGTTGTATGCAAACTAAAATATTTACTAAAATCCAGGACATTTTTTTCTTAGTATAAATTGTCAGGAATCTTATGTTATTAATTTCCAAGATTCCTTTTTGCAATAAAATAAAGTAAAGGTTTTTGAAACACAGATATTATGAGCGAAAACACAGATATTATTTGGTAAACTTTTATTCATAATAAATTAGATCTACCACAGGTAATAATTAGATCCACCATAGGCACGAACACGTTACTCGCGTATGGCTGAGAAAACGAGACGTCTGTCGTAGCATAGATATTAATTAAAACAAAGAAAAACGTAAGACGAAAAAGGTTGTTGTACAATAGCCTTTCATGACTTGCGTTTTACTCTGCCTTACTATATATCCACGACTATGACGTTGATGTAAACACTTACGCTTCGTTCTCGGTCAATAGCGTATCACATTATTGGCAGTTGACGAAAGACGGTAGCACACATCGGTTTCGCGCTAAATATGTGGCGCTAACACCGCGGCTAACATCGCGTGAAGATCAAGAGACACGGTAGTGTCCACGGTCGTGAATACAGGTCCGGAAACTCGTCCGTTTTTTTGGTGGTGGGGGTAACTTGTTTAATGAAGTCATTTTATGTAGTTCACACTATTACCACCTGGAGCGCTGGAGGTTAGAGATTTTTTAAATAACGCAAATACATATTGAATATATTGACATATAATAATCCGTTTCACCGTAAAGGTTCCCGCACAATGAAAATTATAAGGAACAAGGAACAGATATTACCCATACAGCACAGAAACTTGCAGTATCATTGTAGAAACGTTGCAATATTGCAGATTGCGCTGCAATATCACAGCAACATTGTAGATATTAATTATTGTAATATTTAATACATATTACAGCGCAAGATAGTAGCAAGATTGTAAAAATCTTGCAGCATTATTGCAAAAATACTAAAAAAAAACGCGTAACTAGTAACTATATATATGCGCGTAACTATATAATATATATTTGCTTTGATGAGAAATAAACTGATTTTTCAGGTGTAGAAATGTACATCAATCACTATCACACGTGCATTATTACTCATCTCCAGTAACTTCGGAGTGTTCGCGTCGCATATATCGCGCGTGCGCGCTGCGCGGAATAGATGATCGGTGACTGTTCAGATAGTTGTGCTTCCAGAGGCTTCTCCCGCGCATTGTTCGTTCGTCTCGTGTAGAGCCGAGTAATTGTGTGCAATATTATTATAGTGAAATAAGTGGAAAAGCGCAGAAAGGTATTAACTGTTATCGGAAAGATAGAATTGGTAAGTAAACTTATTTTTTATTATTCTCTTTAACTAAGCTCGACTTATATATTTTGAGGTTATATACTGCGGCGCGTGTTATACTCAGCATTTGAACTATCCTAGACAACACATATGCATAACTTAATGACGTCTCAGAAAGACCTGTTTATATTATGTATAAGTTTAACACAGGCCCGGTGAAAATTTCCGTCACGGAGTGCGTCTCGCGCCGCGTGCTGCCCGACGACGCGACGTTAAAATCGCGGCCGCGTGTCAACGCCGTCAACCCTGGTCAACCGTGCCCTTTGGATTGATTCGGCGCCCTTTCGCTGGACAGGCAGAGTGAGAGAGACAGAGACCGACGACGCTGGGCACGTAGCGTCGGCTCGGGCTGTCGGCCAGCGGGTGTCCGACTCCAAAACGTAAAAGCGCGCAAATCCGAGCGCGAGGCCGTCGACGAGTTCAGGTAAAACGAAACGCCGCGGGTGAACGATCCTCGACGAGAGAGAAAGAGAGAGATCCCTCTGTCAGGAACGATGATCGACGTACGGTACCCCACGTCGGGAATTGATCTTAACGTAACGTGTTGCTTTATTTAACAAATCGTTTCGCCAGACTTGTCGATGAGATCTAATCGCGTTGTCGTGAGTCTGGAGCTCGAAGTTGACCAAGCCTGCTTTAATAAAATTGCAAGATAGTTTTGTACCTTGTTGGGACTTGTATTTTATTCCAATTTATTTCTTTTTACAGATTGCCTTATTCCACTTTTATCGCTTATATATCTAGCTGTGGTGCAACATATGGTGCAACATATGGTAAGTCTATAATGTACCGTTTTTATATACTTCCACTTAAGACAGAGCATTCGTTAATATATAACATTTATATTGTTAAGTGCGATATTATAAATAGACGTAATGTAACGTATGCTCTGTGTTAACTGGGCTGCATGCGATTTGTATTTTAATTTCTATTTCCTCTCTTTTTGCGCTCAAATTTGATATGGAATATAGATTAAGGAATTACAGGACCCCTTAAAGTAATTAAAAATTAAAAAATTCTGAAGATATGTAAAAAGTTTAAAATTAATAGGAGTATAAATGTTTTGTTACGTTTATTTACGTACGTTTAACAATAATTTGATATAAAACAATTAGATTTTATGCTGCATATTAACGACATCATTATGCCTATTTCAATTCTGTTTTGCTAACAAACAGGCCGTGGTTATAGTTTTAAGAAATGCTATTCTAAAAAATGGACACAGTAATTTTAACATTCAATATAAAATCTAATTTTTTTATACTAAGATATTGTAGAATATGTTATACTTAATACGTAACAAAGAATTCATACTCCTATCAATTTATAACTTTTTACAACTTCCCAAATTGTTCCTAATTTTTACTTTTGTCAGAACTTTCTGTAACTCCTTAATCTTCAGAATGTCACGTTTTGTCACATTTAGATCAACAAGCATTTAAGCTACTTCAAGATATTATTTAGATATTTAGATATTTAGATATTTAGATATTTAGATATTTTGTTACAGTCCTTGTATTCTTCTTCCAGCTCAAAATCCGTTGCTATATTGCAGTAAATATTGTAAGTCATTGTTAGTCATTGTAAGTAAATATGAAGAATGCACGAAAAAGGAAACTATTAGTATCGAAACGCCATATTAGACGAATTATTGCAGATCAAACAGATATTGATTTTATAGGATGTTCTGAAAAATCTTCAAAAGAAGAAGTGCACCTTATCCGCACTTCTATTGAAGATTCTTGTGATTCAGATATAACTGAAATTACCAATAATGAAAATCACACATTTGATATAAATAACACCATTATTAATGTAGATAATGAGATTTTGTTTCCAAACAATGAATATGTAAATCATTATGGACAATGTGAGAGTAATGTTATACGGGCTAGTGATCATAATTTGTACAATGTCACAACTGACAATATTAAAAACAATACTGAAGAAGACTTCAGAGATGATATAGCTACATGGGCTGTATCGTACAATGTCCCTCATAATGCATGTAACGCTTTGTTAACTATCTTGCAGAAATACACACCTTATCACTTTCCATCACAAATGCGAACATTATTACAAACTCCACGACAGACAGATATAATCACATTATGTAACGGAGAATATTTTCATTGGGGTCTCGATAATGTTATTTAAAAAATGCTAATAAAAAATGGTGAGATGAAATCAATTCATTTACTTATAAATATTGATGGTTTGCCATTAGGTAAATCATCAAATGCTGCATTATGGCCAATTTTATGTTCAAATACGACAGATAATACGGTCTATCTTGTTGGGGCTTATTTCGGATATGAAAAACCTCGAGATCCTAATGTTTATCTGGAAAGTTTAGTAAATGATTTAACTCGTTTAATAAACGAAGGCTTCCGTGCAGGTGATAAAGTAATAGAAATAAAATTATTCGGTTTAATATGTGATGCGCCAGCGAAAGCGTTTGTTCTGTGTATAAAAGGCCACACTGGGTTTTTTAGTTGTACAAAATGTAGAATTAAAGGAAAATATATACATAATAGAATTTGTTTTCCAAGTACAAGGTTTCCATGTCATTTAAGGACAAATGAATCATTTGCTGTTAATGGTTATAAACATTTTCAAACAAGATACTCTATTCTGAATAATATTCCGAGATTTTTACCCATATCGCACACTCCATTAGATTACATGCACCTTTTGTGTTTGGGAGTTGTAAAAAAGATGATACTTCTTTGGATAAAAGGACCATTTTCTGTACGTCTAAGTCCACGATTAATCAACAAGATATCACATTTATTAGTTTCATTAAGAAATTCAACGCCAAATGACTTCGTAAGAAGACCTAGATCTCTGAGAGATGTCAAAGTGTGGAAAGCTGTAGAATTTCGAAACTTCCTTTTATACACAGGACTTGTTGTATTGAAACACATATTAAAAGAAGACTTATATGATCATTTTATTACACTTCGGGTAGCTATAACAATACTTGCAAGTCCAAGTCTGTGCCAAGACAGACTTATAAATTATGCCGAAGCTTTGCTCAATAATTTCGTGATTTCTTTTGAAATATTATATGGCCAACAGTATGTCTCACATAATGTCCATAATCTTTTGCATTTATGTCCCGATGTAAGAATCTTTGGACCGCTAGACAATTTTAGCGCATTTTGTTTTGAAAAATTTATGACATCTATCAAAAGATTATTGAGAAAAAATGAAAAGCCGCTACAATAATTTGTCAGAAGATATAGTAAAATTGAAAATACTTGTTCTTTGGTATCAAAAAATAATTGTAGTAACGATAAACTATATTTGTGCAAAAGTTTACATAATAATGGACCACTATCTGATGATGTCCATGGTGTTCGATTACAATATTTACAATTGTCAAGTAAACAATTCGAAATAAATTGTAAGAGAGACAGTGATAATTGTGTTTTTTTAAAAAGTGGTTTATGTATTTTGATTCTTAATATAATCGAAAACAACAATGGTGATGTTTATTTAATAGGCAAAAAGTTTAAATATGTGCAATACTTATATGAATTACCTTGCAAATCTGACGAGCTCAGTATTAACGTAATGACAATAAATAATGACAATATGTATTCATATCCGATTACAGACTTAAAGTGTAAAGCGTGGAAAATTCCTTATGGGAATGATCCCAAAATGTTTGCAATATTTCCTCTAATTCATGGAAAATAAATAGTTTCATGCATAACAATATTTCTTACAATTGCTTACAATTTCTTACAATAATAGACGATATACGTTGAATAGTCAAAGTACCCGGGAAAAAATGGAGGAGATCTGACCATGTCTGATTTGATAAAATGAGATACAACGAGATCTGAAATTCAAGTAAAGTCAGATCTGATTGGATACAATTTTATCTTGCCAGATCTGCATGGCCATATTTGATCACATGCAGCCAGATATGCTGAACTATAATCCGATCTTATCAGATCTGACCATTGCTGCCGTTTGATATTGAATCGCAGATCCAATCGGATCTCTTCCGATCTAATCGGACATTATCTGATTGCTTCAGATCTCCTGAAGTATGAGCAGACTTTACGCCTCAGATCTTGTCGGATCTGAGCAGACCTAGCCAGACATATCTTGATCTCACCAGATAAGACCAATCTTGGCTTACAAAGTTGTGTTGCTGATTCAATCAGATCTCTTCAGATTTTGCCGGATCTGAGCAGACCTAGTCAGACATATCTTGATCTCACCAGATAAGACCAATCTTGGCTTACAAAGTTGTGTTGCTGATTCAATCAGATCTCTTCAGATCTTGCCGGATCTGAGCAGATCTCGTCAGTATGGAACTTATAAAAATTTCTTCGTTCTCAAATCGTCCATTATTAATTTTTACACCCAATGTTGGACATTATATCAAATATAATATTAACTCTGTAAAAGGGAAGCTTAAATGATTTTTGGTAAAAAAATCAATTAATTTTTATATTAAAAACAGTTTTTTCAATTTTGAAACATTAACTGTGACGTTGCAGTTTCGCTGCATCGTGGCAGCGCCCCGCCGCCGTCACAAGGCGTGGGATTCGGTAATCGATACCCTTTCGCGCCCGAGGACGATTTACAGAGTCAGAGCGAGAGATCTCCAGGGGCATAATTGTAATTGCGTTTCCGTACTCTAATCCTTTTTTTTGTTATTTTGTAAAATTGCGTGGCGCCTCACCGAGCTGAGATCGGAGTTCCTGAGGAGCGGATTATGGAGTGCAGGATCAACCGGAAGGAATCGAGCGACTTATCGATTAACGCGGACGGATCACGGCGAGACTCACAGGCCGGCGGGCGCAGGGGAGCACGAAGGGAAGCGCGCGCGGCACGTAATACGGCGACGGATGGACCCGTGGAGGCAGGGCCCCGGGACGCCGGGGCGGAATAAACTTCGCCTGCCCTCCGCACCTGTAAAAGGGATTCCGGGACGGATGGCCACCGTTCCCGGACAGAACGAGAAGCGCGGGGACGTTAGCGTCTCGCCCGACCGGGAAGGATCCCGGCGAAATTACCGTGCACGCAGAGAAACTTGAAGCGCCCTGCGGGAACAGGATTGTCGGCCCTGTGCAAGGATCCGCCGCGAGCTTGCGGGCTCGCCCCTAATTGGTCCGCGCGATAGCGTCGAGCGGCTGCCCAAGGAGAACAGAAAGTCAAGAAATAGTCACAATGACGTCAAAATGACGTCAAAATATAATCATTTTAGAAAAGTCAAGGTGACATCATTTCATATATCCAAGAGGATAATAATGTGACTTTTTCGTGACGGCGTCGTGACCTTTCAGTGACTTTTATCAATTTAGTGCAAAAGGCTTTGGTCCATTCTGAACTCTCTTTTATCGACAAAAGTGCATTAAATATGGCTTCTCAGGTGATCTCCAAGTCACTTGTAGAGGCACTTTTATCGATAAAAGTGAGTTCAGAATATGCACCTTTGTATCACAGTCAAAGCCCATCGCACATGAAATTGCATAGGCTGCATATGCATAGCATAATACCGCTAAACCAAAGAGTAAAGCGGGGAGCACACACTTCTGCACAACGCATAATACGTAAGCATAAGAAAACTGATTGGTCTATTTCCTTATGCACATGTGTAAGGACCAATCAGTTATCTTATGCTTACGCATTATGCGTTGTGCAGAAGTGTGTGCTCCCCGCTTAACCAACATAAAGACGCCATATTGATTTACATAAGATGCTTATTGGTCCAGCGGTCTCATGCTATGCATATGCAGCCTATGCAATTTCATGTGCGATGGGTTTAATACTTTTCTATAAGGATTTAATAAATTAATTAGTAAATTATTATTTCAAAAATGCAGTTTTTTATTTAATTTAGAAATGTGTGAGATTAATAATATATTTTTATATAATATATAATCAAAAAATAGAAACTGCTCTGAGTAGTTAACAAAAAAAATATTATATAAAAGTAAACATTTCTGATTAAAGAACGTATCGAATTATTTTCTTCACTTCGACTGTCCTCAGAATATTTTAAATTGAAATGCCCAACGTCTATAACATAACCTCGTGACAAATATTTTCATGTGACTAAGGCTGCATTCCGAAATTCACTGCCAGTACTGAAACGTGAACTGTAGTACATAACCTATAGAACAGTCATAACTTTTCGGAATAAATATCTACTTACTATGAATAGCAAACAAAAGTTTTGTCCTTGAAACAATATTTTAATTTTTCCCAGCACGAAATTGTAACTTCGATACACTGTATATAGGACACAACGTACGTGAACTGCGCGCAGAGCTGCGTGGACTCGCCGTGCCGCTGTGCTGGAGTAAGAGAGATACAAGAACGCAACCCAAGAGCTGCGCAAAAATAGTGCGCACACGCTGCAAAATGTTCGGCATCACGAAAAGTCATATTCTTATCATGATGGTGTCATTTTTATTAAAATAAAAAAAGGCATGTTAAATCGATACTCGCATCTCTCGAAGTCTTCTCGAAAGTCTCGAATTGCTTTGTTGGCTCTTTTCCGCGATGCCGATTGGTTCTCTTGCTGCGCTTACTTCATTTGCAGCTGTCATTGTATATTTTGATAGTTGTGTGTAGGGGTTAATAGTGTAATAGTAATAGCATAATGTTAAAGCTAAATAGCGCGCGCGAAGCGCGCGTCTGTAGTGTCTAGTATTAAAAAAAAAGATTTTATGTGCGTATACTATAAAGTTTAAGTACTAATGTGTAATTATGAATATCGGAAACAATCTAAAGTGTAAATTATTGCAAAACATTTAAAATAACATATTAAATTTCAAAATCATAATTTAATCAATTTTTCGTCATGATCAAAAAATGACTGTTTGCAATCATTTTTTCGTCATTTTGACGTCATTTTGACTTTTTCTTGACTTTCTGTTCTCCTTGGGTGTGTGCGCCCGGGGTGGGGCGCGTCATCGATTCCGCGATCGAGCAAAAATTTGGGAGCACTCGTAGATCGTCCTCGATAACCATCGCACGTCTGAATACTTGTCGCGGCGTTACTTGAACATTTTGACGATTCCTGGCACTTGTTCCGACCTTGGAGCGACGGCGAAGAGCCTCGAAAGAGAAGGACCAACGGTGAGGTTGCCTCGGTATTATTCTTGATAATGTAAAGCCACGATACCGCCCTCCGGGTCGCGCTCGTTCGCAATTACATTCGGTAACCGGCGGCATGCGCCGACAAAGAGTTCATTAGGCGATCGATATCGAGAGCGAGGAGCCTTGGAATGGTATCGCGGCCGTGGGATTATTATCGAGTCGCGGAAAAGCTTCTGGAGATCGCGGTCGATGTGTCCGCGGATTTCGTATCGCGAATTCACCGCCTCGTGTAACTGCAGTGTTTGCGAACGCAAGATTATTGCGCGATAATTCGCCCGGTCGGGACGCCGACCGTACACGCGGTAATGGACGCGTCTAGAATGTTCGCCTATTTCGCGTGTCGAGATTTTTCGCGTTGAAGAATCGCGTTCCGACGATGCTCGCGTCCGGATAATTCGCGTTGATTGTAATTCGCGTTCGGTTATCGTGCGCGTTAGCTTTAGTGCGTTACGTTATGATTCGCTTCGGAAATGTTACTCATGTTCGGTGGGCCCTTACGTTAGGAAAATTTCGTGCGGAAAATATTAATCGTTTGGCTGTTTCTTGCGCTACAGTGTACGTTTCGCGTTGGATTGCTATTGCGTTCCGTAGGATTCGCGGGAAATTGCGTATGTTCGCGTTCATGATTGCCTCTGGCGTGGTTACTCGCGGGAATTCCGTATTTTCGCGTTAGCTACGGTGTTTTGCGTCATGACGAGGACCTCTGCTCCTCTTTCTTCGCGTTGAAAACCTTGCTGACAACCGCGTATTGCATCGGCCATTACTCGCGCTATAATTATCGCGTGCGTTAGATTAAGATTTGCGTTAGATTAAGATTTGCGTTAGATTAAGATATTTGCGTTGGAATTAAGGATCCTCTGGCGACAGAACTTCTGCACGGCTCGGGACGTGGCATTCACGCGCTTCGGGCGTGACCCACGGATATTTCGCGTTCCTTCGTGTTAATGATACTACTATTTCGCGTTTACTCCGGTTCTTCATATTCGGCTGTGTCTTTTGTCGATTAGCCCCGTTAGCGATAAGTTTAATTTTATTATTAATGTTCTCTGATTCAAAACTTACGTGACTTTCTGTTTACCTTGACGCTCACGCTACTAGCGTTGTTCATTTTCTTTTCTGGCGTCCGCGTTGTTATTCATCTACTTGATTGCGGCTTAATGACGACCGCAAGCAGAATAAACATTGTTACTTCACTTTCAAATGATCTGAATTAGTGATTTCGTGTCACCCCGCCGAATACCGCGCTGCCCTTCTATCAACCCCGCCCACACTCCTTAGCCGAGCTGGCCGATCTCTCACACACCGACTTAACTAGGTTTGGCGTTACGTTTGGTTGGATTTAGTGGACGCGTGTTACGCGTCTGGCGCCCAACAATTAATTTCGCGTTGAATTCTTGGCCCATGTGAGAGACTCGTCGGAGAAGCCTTCCACCCTTCTCTCCTCTTCCCCTTTTGATCCGGCACACGCCCCGGGCCCGACCGGGGGTGGAAAAGTCGTGACATAACATATATAATAAATATAGTCTCTGCCAATTTGATAATAATTGTTAATTTCGATACCATATTTAGAATTTATTATAAATATTCCATTAAAAAAGTACCATGCAAAATTAATTAATAATAGGTAAATATAAAAGATTAATGTGTATATGTATATATAAAACATAAATTTTTTAAATTATTTTGCAAACATACCTTATAATTTAAACTAATAAAATAATATAATCACATATAAACTTATATAGTCATATAAGATTATATATGATCAGATCATAATGTTGCATCTTAAAGTATCCGATAGATGGCATCCGACGGAATCTGATTCTCGTATTTAAAATTTGATGAACAGTGGTATAAGAACGGTATCAGATACGGCAGTGTCGTGCTAAGTTGCGCCAAGTTATGTAAATCGTGGAACGGCACAACTTTTGTATCGTGGAGTCCACTTTTATAATAAAGTGGCATATTTAAAAAATAACATTTGAAAACAACAATTTTCTGCAGTGGATGGACACCGGATCGAATCAGATCTACTCATGTCTGGATTGGATCTGAGCAGACATAATAGATTATTCTCGTTACATATCTGACTTTATCCGCTAAGATTGGATCAGATCTACTCATGTCTGATTGGATCTGATCAGATAGGGCCAATATTTTGATCAAACCAGATCTGAGTGAATCGGATCTGACGAGATCTGATCAAGTCTGTTCAGATCTTTTCCATTTTTTCCCGGGTATTTATTGGCATATAAGCATGGATTCCAATAAGAAATTTATGGTTGTGGAATTCTCTGATGGGCTACAAATAGTACCTACACAGTGGCTGAACTTTGCTGAACAAACATGTATTTGGCCGAGCCATTTCAAAACGCAACTTCGAATTAATAAGGCTATTATAACAAGAGAAATGCCCAAAGAACAACATAATTGGAAAGAGTTACCTGTAAAAAGAATGTTTAGAAGCGCAGGTGAATAACTTAAAAATTAAAAAATATAAATATATTTATATTTTGTTTATTATATATTACTATTGTTCATTATATATTACTATATATACTTTTTTTACTATTATTATGTTTATATATACATATATATATTTATCACTACTATTGTTTTAAATTATTAAGATAACTATGAGAGGAGCATGGAAATATTAATACAAGCACAAGATACATCCAATGTGGATGAAACAGATATGTCGTCTGGGGAAAGAAGAGAACGGGATAAGAAAAGGAGACGTACAAAAGCCAAGAAACCAGTTGACACGTCTTTTTCTGAAACCGAAGAAGAGGTGGTCAAGATTGCACGAGAAAACAAAGAAAATTATCAGAAACAAAATAAGAAAGAAATAACAAAGAATAAGAAAGAACTCCCTTCTTTCCCGCAAATAGAGAATTTTGTTTCCAGCACGCTGTTGAAAGAGATCAATGCAGCAGAATCCTCGCAAAAAATTGAAAATATGAGAGACAACACATTAAGTAATGTAGTGAGTAATAATGATACCAACTTTTATAAATACCATCTTATAACAATGATTAAACATAATTGTTCTTGTAGCTAGCAGGAAAAAATGTAATGGGGTCATACAATAAGAACAAACGTACTATAGCAACAAATGTACATGATAATAAAGAAAATTTTTCTGATCAAGGTAATTTAATTATAAAAATTAATAAATACAAGTGAAAGAAAGCAAGTATTTTTATTGTTATTGTTACTTTAGTATGAAGTTTAGCATTGAAATAAGAAAATGGTTTGTTTTAGAGTTCAAAAAACAAGTTTTATTTAAACTGAATAAAATACTGTATAAACAGGACAGATTTGAAAATAAGTTGGATGAATTTGATGAAAAGTTGCTATTTAAAGACAATGAAATCAATGATGAATGTAATCTCCAATTCCCATTACAATCATTAGAAGACTTGAATAAATTCGAAGAGCAACTGCAAGAATCGCAATTTAAACAGAAAGTGGTATGTAGATATTATATATTTGCCATTAAATTGTTTTATAATGCAAAACGTTAATATTACACTTTATTTTTAAAAATACAGCAATTGAATTACTAATTATTTCGAAAAGATAACATGTACTGCAAAGAAAGAATTT
>JASTWP010003304.1:0-2500 GCA_030770255.1 Temnothorax ravouxi
AATTTAATACTCGAATTTAAAACTCGAACGAGGATTTAATCGGCGATGAAAGGATCCGTAATCGATGGAACTTATCTTGAAGATCAGGTTTCTTAAATCTATATTGTGCGCGATAAATAAGTTTTTGAAAAGAAAAGTTAACTATACGTGTCTATGAGGTAGCTAAAAGATCTTTCTATCTTTCTATAAAATATAGATTTAACAAGAGGTATCCCACACAGCAAAACTTGTTTCAGAAAGCTTTCCAAAAGATAACTTGAAAATTAATATTGAAATGTAAAATTGAAATCATTCATAAATATTTCTGAAACGTTTTATCAAATTAATATATCATTGAAAACTTTCCAAAAGATAACTTGGAAATTAATATTGAAATGTAACATTAAAATCATTCAGAAGTATTTCTGAAACGTTTCATCGAAATCATTTATGACCCTTTTCACTGAAATATTTCTGAAATATTACGAAACATTTCAGAGAAATATTTTGTACGTAATGTGTCTAAAATACGTATCATTGAAAGCTTTCCGAAAGATAACTTGGACAATAATATTGAAATGTAACATTGAAATTATTTAGAAGTATTTCTGAAACGTTTCATTGAAATCATTTATAACCCTTTTTACTGAAATATTTCTGAAATATTACGAAACATTTCAGAGAAATATTTCGTACGTAATGTCTAAAATACGTATTATTAAAAGCTTTCCGAAAAATAACTTGGAAAATAATATTAAAATGTATCATTGAAATTATTCAGAAGTAAAAACAGAGAAGTAAAAACTTGAATCGCCAGTAAATAATTAACAATTAGCAAAAGAATTATGTTCGACCCAACTGGCAAATTTTATTGTTCACAAAACGCTACGTTTCAACCGCAGATTTCGGTCCTTTTCAAGCGTATAGAAACTCACAAATATTAATTATTAGTCAGACATAATGTCCAAACTACGCCGAATCTAAAAACTAAACATCAAAAATTGTGGCACGCAACAATATAAGTATAAGTCCAAAAATAATTATATAAATCAAAACTTACATATTTGTGCGTTAAATTCACAGAAGTAAAATACAATTTAAACGGCATTTTTGTTATTCATTTATGTCGAAGGGCATGTAAGAGCCGTGCGGTGGTAACATTTTAACTGACGAAAACAGACAAGTAATAAACAAACTAATGACGTCAATATTAAAAGCCAGAGCGTGGAGAGGGAAACAGTGAAGAAGGAGATCTTTTATAATATGTTCGTAGAGAACGTCAAGATTCTCCGTGTCCTTTTGTAAATTAATACCCATACAGCACAAGAACCTTTCAGAAATATCTAAGAAATGTTTCATTCGATAGGTTGAAACATCTCATAAATATTTCAAAATGTTTCTGCAACAGCTCTGAGACATCTCTGGAATAGCAAAATGTCCGCGATTCTTGCACTTGAAACCTTTCTGAAACCGTGCTGAAAGTTTACTAAAATATATCTGAAACCTTTCAGAGATATTAAAAAAATGTTTCATCTGATGGAGTTGAAACATGTCATAAATATTTCAAAATGTTTCTGCAACATCTCTGAGACAGCTCTGGAATAGCAAAATGTCCGCGATTCTCGCACTTGAAACCTTTCTGAGAAAGTGTGTTGAAAGGTTTCCGAAATATATTGCCGTATTTTTTTTATTCAGGCGGTCACCCATCCAAGTAGTAAGTAACCGCACTCAAAGTTCCTTGACTTCCATGATCGAACGGGCTAGTGACGATCCTCTGGTTCTGATGCTTAATTCCTTCTAGCTTATGTTCATATCGTATATAAGCATCTTTAGTGTTCAAAAATTTGAAATTATTTATTAACTGGCAAATATTAAAAACAATGCAACAACAATTGATTATATTAACCCGTTGTGGTCACATGGGGTCCAGTGGACCCCAGGCTTTTTTTTTCCTTAAAAGTATAGATACTATTTCGAGAGTAAAACGCATAAAGTTTTTTTGCTCTATCTCAAAAAATTTTGATTAATATTTTTGTAAAAAAAGTCAAATTTCTCGAAAAAAAATTTTTTCTTGCGTTTTTTCAACATAAAACAATTTTAAAAATTATTGGATTATAAAGAGAAAGTCATAAACTAAATTCCAGTTCAAGGTTTGAGTTGATACATCAAAAAGAACGCAAATGGCAACTGTTGTGGGGTCCATTGGACCCCGTGTGACTACTACGTTATTTTTAGGAGGTGTGACCACAACGGCGTTAATCTTCTATATATATAAAAATGAATGTATGTATGTATGTCCTTTATACACTCTTGAAGTATTCGATCGAATTTTTACCAAAAGTATATGAAATAGGGGTAGAATTTTCCGGGGAATATTATAGGGTGTATAGTTTTTCGTTACCGATTTTCTGGAAACCGGTTTTTTTAATTTCTTGAATTTTTCGAGAAATAATTGACCGAATTTTAAAGAATTGTATATAAAACAGGGGTAGAATTACCTGGAGAGTGCTATAAAGTGTAT
>JASTWP010003304.1:5000-26440 GCA_030770255.1 Temnothorax ravouxi
ATAAAGTTTCATCGAAAACTCAACTGAAAGATTTGCAAAATTATATTTTATAAAATGTTTCCGAAATAACTTAATTAAAAATTTTCATTGCGTGAGAAAGGTTTCAGAAACAGCTCAACTGAAAGGTTTACAAAATCGTTTCATATGAAACGATTCAGAAATTACTTAATTGAAAGTTTTCAAATTTATTGCGTGAGAAAGGTTTCAGAAACAGCTCAACTGAAAGGTTTACAAAATCATTTCATATGAAACAATTCAGAAATAAATCAACTGAACGTTTTCAAATTTATTTCGTGAGAAAGGTTTTAGAAACAGCTCAACTGAAAGATTTATAAAATTATTTTATGTGAAACGATTCAGAGATAACTCAACTAAAAGTTTTGAAAAATTATCTTCATGTGAAAGGTTTAAAAAACATTTCTATTGCAACATTTTATATGACATATTGCAGAATTCTTTCAGAGATCGATGTTACACATGAAATGTGAAAGGTTGAAATGTTTTTGAAACCTTTCTGGAAGCTTTCTGCAAGAATCTGTGCTGTATGGGTATGGTGTCATCAAATTTTTAAATAAAAAACATCTCCGCTAATTCCCTTTTTCTAATCTGTCTCTCCTTATGTATTATTTCTGGCTTCCCCCAATCGAAATCATGCCCATAGGATGTTCGATGCTCGCACTCACTACAGAGTGCTTGCCCGCCGGTTTTCTGATATCGTTCTGGTGTTCTTTGAGACGTGTGTACAAATGTCTTTTTGTCTGCCCAATATACGTTTGCAATCTTTACATCTCTACGAACATATCATAATTGGGCATTATGTCTGACTAACAATATTTATGAGTTTTTATACGCTTGAAAAGGACCGAAATCTGCAGTCGAAACGTAGCGTTTTGTGAACAATAAAATTTGCCAGTTGGGCCGAACATAATTATTCAGAAGTATTTCTGAAACGTTTCATCGAAATCATTTATGACCCTTTTCACTGAAATATTACGAAACATTTCAGAGAAATATGCAACAACACCGCTAGGCGGCGCATAATGGTAAGACTAACTCGCAAGTAAATTTCAGTTGGGATCTAATATAAGCAGGCCTTCGGCGAAGCAAAATCATGACTATGATCAAGAATATATTTTATAAAGGACAGGAAATTGTTCCGGATGACCCTATACAGGGTGATCCGAAACAATTTGATATGAGAAAAAGTATCTGAAATATTTTCCATATATTTTTTAAACATTTCAGAGATATTTTCGAAGCATTTCAGAGATTTCTGAAGCATTTTAAAGATATTTCTGAAGCATTTCAGAGATATTTCTTAGGCATTTTAGAGGTATTTCTTAAGCATTTCAAAGATATTTCTTAAGCATTTCAGAAATATTTCTGAAAAATTTCAGAATTATTTCAGAAATTATTTCTGAAATTTCAGAAACATTTCTGAAATCTCAGCTTGGTGGACATTTTAGCTTTCTGAAACATATCTGAAACATGTTTAAAATGTTTTTTTGAAAGGTTTCATATTTCATTGACAGTTTTTTGAAAGCTTTCTGAAATATTTCGGTGCTGTAAAACTGATAATAATTTAAAAAATCGGGATAACGACAATTCAACAATTATATAGTGAGGAATAATATTTCGTATATAAAGCGAAGGGAGGTACGAAAAATTTTTTAGATGTAACTTTTTCAAATCTTCTACAATAGGCCCATAGTTGTGTTGCACAATCCGAGTCTTAATTCCGTAATTATCCACCAGAGAGATGTTGAAAGTGTTTTCCTAGCTTGCACTCGATAACTCTCTTGTTTATCGTTATTTTATCGGGAATTATCGGGCGCGCAAGTTGTAAGTTCGCTTCGTTTCGACCGCAATAAAAAACGATTCATCGCGACCAACATTATCGGAATGAGTTGCCGTTTGCAACTCGCGATCGATGATCCAGAAGTGTGGACCGCGCGCGATCGACGAGTTCATGGATCCATTTCGTCACGTGTTATTTCTCTGGCATTAATAAAGTAATGTCATGTTTATAAAAAAATATGTTTGTGTAAATTATATTACCATGATACCTTGATACCTTTACAAATCTCATCGCAAATTACCGCGGCTTATCTTCGTGTGAATACCTTTGTGTCTTATCGGATTTCATCCGCTACATCGACTCCGTTATTATCATCTCATTTCGTTGGAAAGAGAAATTTAATCTATCGATTAAGAGAGTCTATGACAATTCATATTTTCCTTAAACGTGTGACTTAGTTCTGACTGCTATCGCATACTACGGGTGCGTTCCTTTTGGGCGCTCACGCGCTGTAAGCATCGCTCTATCTTCGTTTGATATTCAATGTGCAACGAAGATAGAATGATGCTTACAGCGCGTGAGCGCCCAAAAGGAACGCACCCTACATAGTTCTAAAAAAATGCTTACGGACGTTGATAACATATTTCTACTATTGCTAAAATGATATAAATACCGATACGTCGCCTGAAATTCCAGTGAAGCTTCTCGTTTTTATATTCTCTTATATGATCGCGGATATCTTACTTGATGAAATTTGCGATGACAAAACGTTAATAAAAAAATACAATATATTTTGATCTCGAAATAATTACATTATTAATAATATATGAAATCTGGTACACGACAATTTCTCTAGCACAAGCAAACAATACTTTTTATGTGCGGTTATTTTGTGCATAAATTGTTAATATCCAAATTGTTCTTTCTGAGAAAGAAAAACTGTCATAATTTACGAAAAATCTGAAGAAACGTCATATGCATTTTTTTTCGCGTTATCCACCCGGTTTTTTCCTTCACACTATCTCGCTGTTAATGCTAATTAATCGGCACATATCTACGTAATTATACGTATCTTGTACAATTATGTAAGGATTAGTAGTGACTTCGTAACGAAAAATTATTATGCAGGAACTTCAATCGCGTTATTTAAGTCAATAACACTCATAAGTAAAAACTGAAAATTAAATTAAATCTGCAAATTAAATAAATAAGGATTTGTAAACAAGAATTTTTATACAAAATCGTTGATTAGAAAGTAAATTTTGCAAACTGATATCTCTTATCACTGTTAAATAATTGATATTGATGCAGATGGATGTTCGTCGCATTGTCAGATTGAAGAGATTGTAAACACTATTTGAATTTGTCATCACGGAATATGTTTCTTTTGGCCGGAAATTTTCGTTTGAATATTTTGACCTAGAGAAATACGACCATGGTTTATTTGTTTTTCTAAAGCCGCGTTGTGTGAGCGAAACTCGCTTTCGAGACTTGTTACACTAATCGGACTTGTTTGCTTGTTATCGCTAGCAGAATTTAACTACATAGATTACAGTTACTACAATTCCAGCAACTATATACTTGAAATTTGACTCAATAATTATACATTTATCGGGTGTTCCCTCGAGAAAGTGTCTACCAAAGTTTAAATTGAGTTTTTTAAATGTAAAAAGTTATCACTCATATCTGATGGGTGTGTAATTTATTTTCATTTTATTATTATGTTTCATTGTTATTGTTATTATCATAACTTACTACTTGTGTTTTATCAGTATCTATATCGTTAGTTACAGTACCACAATTAACATTTTACTCTTATTATACAGTTTTTTTACTTTCCAAGGCCATATATGGCATAATTTTACAACTTGTTATTTATATTGGAATCCTTCTTGTTCTTTATACTTAATTTATTTGCTTACCGCTAATTATTTAAGATTAATCCAAGATTAATTTTAACGCTGTGATGACAATAATTTCTAAACCAAGATAAAGAATACTTTTAAAGAACGATGGATAAAGTACCTAGCTGATTTTGGCCTCGCCGATGGAAGTGATGGAACCTTTCTTATGCATGTTTTCTTATATTTTTTGATGTGCTGAATCAGATATATATATATAAGAAAGGTTCCATCAACGGGGCCAAAATCAAATTACTTTATCCATAATTCTTTCCATATTAAGCGAAAACAATGTGCTTTTGTTTATATATTGATCAATGTTCCAATCGGCTTTCCTTCGTTCGTCGAAAATTCTTGAATTTTGTCCGAAAAACTAAAAGAACTTGTAAACGATAAGCGTCGAGTACAATTTATTTCTTCTTTAATTGAATACAATAAATAGATATTCTGACAATGAGTGAGAGACTCTCTCTTATTGTTCCTAAAGATTATATCTATTAATAATTATTATCAAATTTAGACACTTGAATAACGAAACATTCTCAAAAGTTCCAAAAATAAATATCAATTTGTGGATATAATATTATGATTATTAAGCGATTTTCGTTCATTACTAGAATAATAGAACGTTCTAGAATAATAGAATGTCCTCACAGGTATCTTCGGGATCAGGCACCTGCAGGTGCTGCTGCTCTTCCTGGGCATGACCATAGGATACAGTCTCAGGACCGGAATGTCAGTGGCCATAGTACCGATGGCGAACGCGAGCACCGCGAATCCTGACATCGAGGTAAATCACGTATAATTACATCTTTTTATCGGCTTCAAACTGATGACTCAAACACCAACGCTCGGCCAATTTGAAACACTCGAGATTACGTTCTAGCGATTGTCAGATAAGCGTACAGAGCATGCTACGTTACATAACTCGATGAACTCATTGCTGTTACTTGGAGAAACCCTGTGTATAGAACATCCTTTCCTATTTTCTTACATATTCGCAGTCATTCGCACTATTTATTAGATGATTTATTAGATTAATTAATTTAATTTATTGATATAAATTTTGTGCGCGAGTTTACATCTCTGGGTGAAAATGTTGAATTTGACCGATCAGGAACTTTTGATTTTCGTAGGTATGTCATTCTGTAAATAACGCACTTACAATGATGGAAATATTCTTGACGTATTCTTTTAAGCACTTAAATGTGTGATATTAAATTTTACGTTCAAGATGTCGAACTTCATAGTTGATTTGTTGTCGATGCAAACTTTTATATCGAGTTGTATATGCAGCTGAAGAGATATTTGAATTATTAAATTTGCCCGATCGAGCGTAACTGCTTACGTCGGTATAAGTCGGTTTTTTTTACCAGTCGCAGAATGTCCCATGATTCTCGCGATCGCGCCGATCACCGTTCTGGAATCTGTGTCTGAGGAAGAAAATTTTCCTCGATTGTATAAGAGTAAAGTGCATCTGATCAAGGTTGGCGATGAAATGCTTTTCCTCTTCGAGCGCGAGATTATCGCGATAACCGTATAAATCTCGCTGCAGTTGACGAGGCTCTTTCTTCTTTACATTGACCCTCCGTAGAATATAATATACATAGCAAAAAAAAAAAAAGCTGATACATTCACTCCTATGCGACGCGACGTCTTGCCACATAAATGTACGGATCTCGAGTAAGCAGATAACGGCTACTATTGACAGATAATGAATTGCCGGATCATGTAATCGCCGTCATTGTTTTTCCGATTATCGTGATATATACGGATTTATTTATAACACGTTTGAATTCTTGTTTATTCTGAAGATCATGAAAGGCTTAAAGACTGCATTTAGTGATTATTATTAAAATTTATTAAATATTATTTATTAAAAAATAACACGCACACATTTAAGTAAAATTTGTTAAAATTATATACATTGTATAATTATTTCTGCACCGAGCAAAAACGGAAGTCCTAAAATAATTTATAGCTTTAAGAAGTTTAGATATGTTCTTTTTTTACGCGCGCATTGATGTTTTGATTTTAATTTTATTTTATATATAACATATATATTATACTCTCTAAAAAAATGAAATGTCACTCAAAACGAGTGAAATGCAAGTGTATCGTAAAGTGAAAATTGAGCCTGTGCACTTTGAGTGATTCGCTACTTTAAAAAGAATAAAAATGCGCTCTATAAGTTATAGTGAAATCACACTCTATTTGAGTAAAAGGACATTTTTTCAAGTGCAGTAAATCAGTACGTGTCCATAAGAATGATTTATGTCACTCTGTAATTTTTAGTGGACAATTTTATTCGGTTAGAATCATTTATCAGTCGATCCTTAGTGAATCGTGATTCACTATAGCTTTAGAGTGAGATTGTATTATTCCGGTAGAGTAGCCGCTCTAAAAATTTGAGTGAAAAATTATGAGTGCCCGCCTTTACTCAAATTGGAATGGCAGCCTTCTCTTTTGGACTATCGCAATGACTCTAATTTATTAGTGGCGAAACCACTCTATGGGATTTAAGAGTATACGTATGTACAGGCTGTATCATGACGATACAGAGCAGTACGACGGGTTGCCCATTCGATCAGGCGCGCATGGTCGTTCACAATTGCGTTGACTTCGGTGCATCACCTATAATCACTCGCATATCTTTTTTACAATAAAATGGACTTTGTAGCGCCCGAAGTTGCAATAAAATTGTGACGGATTTCCGCAGCAGTAACGTAAAAACAGAAGTCGAGATGACAATACAGGTTATGACACGGTAAAATACGGTGAAATAAAATCAAATACGGTAAAATACGGTGAAATAAAATCAAGCACGGTAAAAAACGTTAAAATAAAATCAAATACGGTAAATTATGGCAAAATAAAATCAAATACGGTAAAATACGGCGAAATAAAATCAAATACGGTAAAAAACGTTAAAATAAAATCAAACACGGTAAATTATGGCAAAATAAAATCAAATACGGTAAAAAAACGTTAAAATAAAATCAATCGCGGTAAATGCGGTAAAATAAAATCAAACACGGTAAAATAAGGTAAAATAAAATCAAACACGGTAAAATACGGCAAAACAAAATCAAATGCGGTAAGAAAACGTTGAAATAATATCAAACACGATAAAATACGGCAAAATAAAATCAAATACGGTAAAATACGGCGAAATAAAATCAAGCACGGTAAAAAACGTTGAAATGAAATCTAATTCGGTAAAATACGGCGAAATAAGCGAAAAACCATAGTCCATTATAATCATTATATGTTATAATTTTATTACTTAAATTATTTTTTGCACACAATGTTTATGCACAGGGCAAAAGTCAGCAATTAGCATATGTGTGCAAATTTAAATTATAAGTCGGCTAATAAGTTTTATTCAATGTAAGTTTAAATAATGGCAGAAATCACCATTAACAAATCTTACAATATTCATTTTGTTTAATTAATTAATAATTTATCATTAAATTGATAATCAATTTAATATATCAATGCTAATGAGCATTATATAATTCTTTAATTATCATAATATTTAATAAATACTTTTCAGTAATAAATTTCTTGTAGATTTAAATGAGATTCAGTAGCATTATTTACATAAAGATGCTTATTAGCATCAGTATATTGAATTAATTATTAATGTTAATGATGAAATATTAATAATCTCAAATAAATGTTGTTAGACATAAGATCCGCTGATAATTGTTTTTATCGTTATAAATAACGATGGTAACGGTTATCAACTCGAGCCTAATAACATTTATTTCAGATTATTAATATATATATATTGTCACGTCTTTTTCACTCCCGGAGCGGTCCGGGCCGTTTGACGGATCAAAAGGGGAAGGAGAGAAGGATGATAAGCCTCTCCGGTAGTTCTCTCGCACCCCCGACACTCCACTAACCGAATTTTATTGTTGGGCGCCAGACGCGTGAATTCGCGTCCGCGAAATCGCGAGAAACTAAAGAGAGAGACGCAAGGCGAAATAAGTCGGTGATCATTAGCAATAATTCTGATATTGGTTGCTGTATGGATAGCCAAATCTTGAAATTTTAAGTAATGCCATTGATCGGTGAAATCAATTTTATAAGCATAGAAATGAGTATTAAAATTTACTGTGGTAAGTTTCTTAAGTAAAAAAATATACAATATTATCTCTGGATACAGATATTGTATAATCATAACCAAATTGAGGATTTTTACTTCTTTCCCAATCTACAACAACCAACATGCCATTCTCATAATGAAAGTCATTAATTTTAATCCATTTAACAATATTCCATTTTGCAAAACATATATCTTCAGGTAATATATAACGAAAACTAGAAAATTCTTTTACCTTAGTCCTATATGGACAGTCTGAACGGATGAAAATGATATTTTCAAGGATAAACCTCTCCCAGCCAGTAACCGACAGCAAACTTTAAGTTATATATATACTTATACTAGTTATATATACTAGTTATATATACTTATTTCGCCTTGCGTCTCTCTCTTTAGTTTCTCGCGATTTCGCGGACGCGAATTCACGCGTCTGGCGCCTAACAATAAAATTCGGTTAGTGGAGTGTCAGGGGTGCGAGAGAACTACCGGAGAGGCTTATCATCCTTCTCTCCTTCCCCTTTTGATCCGTCAAACGGCCCGGACCGCTCCGGGAGTGAAAAAGACGTGACAATATATATATATTAATAATCTGAAATAAATGTTATTAGGCACGAGTTGATAACCGTTACCATCGTTATTTATAACGATAAAAACGATTATCAGCGGATCTTATGTCTAACAACATTTATTTGAGATTATTAATATTTCATCATTAACATTAATAATTAATTCAATATACTGATGCTAATAAGCATCTTTATGTAGGTAAATAATGCTACTGAATCTCATTTAAATCTACAAGGAATTTATTACTGAAAAGTATTTATTAAATATTATGATAATTAAAGAATTATATAATGCTCATTAGCATTGATATATTAAATTGATTATTAATTTAATGATAAATTATTAATTAATTAAACAAAATGAATATTGTAAGATTTGTTAATGGTGATTTCTGCCATTATTTAAACTTACATTGAATAAAATTTATTAGCCGACTTATGATTTAAATTTGCACACATATGCTAATTGCTGACTTTTGCCCTGTGCATAAACATTGTGTGCAAAAAATAATTTAAGTAATAAAATTATAACATATAATGATTATAATGGACTATGGTTTTTCGCTTATTTCGCCGTATTTTACCGAATTAGATTTTATTTCAACGTTTTTTACCGTGCTTGATTTTATTTCGCCGTATTTTACGGTATTTGATTTTATTTCGCCGTATTTTATCGTGTTTGATATTATTTCAACGTTTTCTTACCGCATTTGATTTTGTTTCGCCGTATTTTACCGTGTTTGATTTGATTTTATCGTATTTTACCGTGTTTGATTTTATTTTACCGTATTTTACCGCGATTGATTTTATTTCAACGTTTTTTTACCGTATTTGATTTTATTTTGCCATAATTTACCGTATTTGATTTTATTTCAACGTTTTTTACCGTGCTTGATTTTATTTTACCGTATTTTACCGTGTTTGATTTTATTTCACCGTATTTTACCGCGATTGATTTTATTTTAAAGTTTTTTACCGTGTTTGATTTTATTTCGCCGTATTTTACCGTATTAGATTTTATTTTACCGTATTTTACCGTGTCATAACCTGTATTGTCATCTCGACTTCTGTTTTAACGTTACTGCTGCGGAAATCCGTCACAATTTTATTGCAACTTTGGGCGCTACAAAGTCCATTTTATTGTAAAAAAGATATGCGAGTGATTATAGGTGATGCACCGAAGTCAACGCAATTGTGAACGACCATGCGCGCCTGCTCGAATGGGCAACCCGTCGTACTGCTCTGTATCGTCATGATACAGCCTGTACATAATAGGATATAAAAATAACTAAACATTTTTTTAGATGCCTAAATATCTACAGTGTAATATTTTGAATAATATTGCATAATTTTCATCTATAAGGCCTATAAAGCTCACTGAGGTTTAAAATCACTCGAAAGTCATATTGATTACATTATCAGGATTACGGTTGGACTAAGCAGCAAAAAGATTTGGTGCTCAGCTCGTTTTTCTGGGGCTACGTAGTGACGCAGGTGCCGAGCGGCTACATCGCCAATGTCTGGAGCAGCCAGAAGCTCCTTGCCATCGGGATGCTAGTCTGCGGGGTTTTGAAAGTCTTAACGCCGATTGCCGCTCATTATGGAGGTCTGGTAGCCGTCCTGGTTTGCAGGGTAGGCATGGGTCTCACTCAGGCTTGCCTATTACCTTGCATCCAAACCCTTCTCTCTAAGTGGGCTCCGCCCGCTGAAAGAGCACGACTGGGTGAGAATAGATTCAGAATCTACGCCCGGTACATTCCAATTGTATCAGGAAACAACCAGTTTGCTGGTTTTGTGAAAAAAAATTTTAATACTCGACAAAAGTTATTGAGTAAAGGCCAAAATTCTTTCGTTTAATTAAAATTTAATAATTTTGCATTGTTTTTTTTTTTTCAAATAAAATTGTGATGAGAATATGTAATATTTTACATATATCATTTATACAGTGACTCAAGAAACTGATCAAATCATTATTCTTACAAATTTCTTCTAAAAACTCATGAACATATCTGTAGCACGATCATAAATATTTGTTTTTATTTTATTTGTTATGTTAATATTGAAAGGTCGTTTTTGTCGATTATTTTTTAAAAATTAATTACCAATCCAATTTTTAGAAGTTGGCGCTAGACTAAAAAAGGTTGGGAATCACTGGGATAGAGAGTTCTATATTTTTTTTCTCCTTCCCTGCTTTCTCTCCGTATTGTTAGAAATTTTAAAAGATTATTGATAAACTAGTAAAACTTGATGCAAGAAATAAATTTTACAATTCTATCACAAAACAACTAGTTGCTTCGCTTATAGCGAATTGTATCTAATTGCGGTAATATATCTTTGCAATTAAACAAGTCTACTTTACACCTCAGGAACATTCGCTTATGCGGGCGGCCAATTCGGCACGGTGATCACAATGCCCATCGCTGGAGTTCTCGCTGCATCGAGCGTTGGTTGGCCGAGTATCTTTTACATATTCGGTGCATTAGCAATTATCTGGAGCGTAGTATTCTTTTATTTTGGAGCAGACGCGCCATCCAATCATCACAGTATTTCCCAGGAGGAGAGGATGTACATAGAAGAAAGTTTAAGGACAACTGAAGCGAAAAGCGATGACGAAGTCAAGCAGGTAAAAATCCATTATCATAAATCTCAATGATAACAATTCGGGTTTACATATTACTTTTTCAAAAAAAGGTAAAAAAAGGCGCCAAGTACACGCGCAATGTATGTTGTACATCTAAAAATATTAAATGGTAGTAGCTTTATTTCTTCCTAACAAAATAATTTACAAAATTGCATTACCTAACTCAACTCAAGTGATATGTATAGTAGCTTTATTTTTCCCGAACAAAATAATTCACAAAATTGCGTTACCTAATTCAACCTAAGTGATACGTATTTCAAAAAAGATGTGAAATCTTTAAATTGCGCCAATTGCAAAGAAAATATACTTTTGAAAAAAATTGTTGTGCAACTACTTTTAAAAAATAAAACAAAATTGTGTTACCTAACTCAACCCAAGTGGTATGTATCTCTGTATTCCTGAGAGTCTTTCTATCAACCCAAGTGGTAGTAGTTTTAATTCACCTTGATAAAATTATAATATTACAAAGAATTATTTTAATCACAAAGAATTAAAGAGATAACATTATAAAATAAAAATATTTAATTAAAATAAAATAAATAAATTTTTTTGTAAAAAACTTGGCGCTGCTTTTTTAAGGTTTAGAACCATTGCACAAGACTTTCGTAGGGCAACGTAGTGTAACGAAACGTGGGTCAACGCACATAGCGCATAAATATAAGTGTAAACACATGTGCAAAAGGAAATAAACAAATCCATCTCTTTATGCATATGCTTATGCACCTATGCAAGTTTGTCTGGAGGTTGACCTTAAAAAAGCAGCGCCAAGTTTTTTAGAAAAAAATTTATTTATTTTATTTTAATTAAATATTTTTATTTTATAATGTTATCTCTTTAATTCTTTGTGATTAAAATAATTCTTTGTAATATTATAATTTTATCAAGGTGAATTAAAACTACTACCACTTGGGTTGATAGAAAGACTCTCAAGGTGCGATTTCATTGACGCTAGAAACCAGCGGCAACGTCAAAAAAAAGTAGTGGGGGAAGAAGTTCCGTTGAATTTTGCGGTACGCTAAAAAGTTGAGACGGTCTGAACTTCTTCCCCCACTACATTTTCTTGACGCTGCCGCTGATTTCTAGCGTCAATGAAATCGCACCTTAAGAATCAATATATATTATATAAATACTTAATTTAGCTAAATAGAAATCTTCCTTCTGACCGATAAGTCTATCGACCTTTAATAATTTACCTACTAGATCGTTCGAAATACGCGCGCGATATCGAAACTGGTGATACCTGCGCCGCCAGTGTCGAAAAAGTGAAAGGGACATTTTCTCTGATCACGTGATCACACAGATCGGCGTTAGGAGGAGGAGGAGGAGGAGGAGGAGGAGGAGTATCTTAATAAAAAATTTTCACATTTGGACTTTGCGTCGCAATATCTCCGCTCGTAGGGCACGTAGCGGAAAATTATACAGGAGATACCCCCCTTATTTTGACCCCAACTATCGATTAAGCCTACTTAGAACTTGATCCGTTCACTCGTTATCGAGATCTCAACATCTCGGGTACTCGCAACCCGTCGCGTCGCGTAAAAGAGTCACGGTGCGGTCTCGCTCCGCGTGTACTTGGCGCGAGACACTACCGTGTCTCTTGATAGGTATTTATTTTGTTGTCGTTTAATTACTTTGAAAATTTTTGGAAAATGCCTAAAGCAAAAAATCTTTCTCTCTCTTTCTCTCTCTCTTTTTATTTCTCTCTCTCTCTTTCTTTTTTTCTCTCTCTGTCTTTCTGTCTCTCTTTCTAATACTATCTAATATAACCCCTATTTCATATATTGTTTAAAAAATAAAAAATTAAAAAAATCGGTTTCCAGAAAATTAGTAACGAAAAACTATATACCCTATAACACTTTCCTTTCATGATTTTGCAATCTATATAAATAATATAAATAAAATTATCATAAAAAAATTAATATTTAAAATATTGTACATCCTTACCTTTTTTCTTTATCACACTATTCTCTTTCCCTCTCTCTCTCTTCTCTCTCTCTCTCTCTCTCTCTCTCTCTCTCTCTCTCTCTCTCTCCTCTCCCTCTATTTGTCTGTCCCTCTCTCTCTTTCTTTTTATTTCTCTTTCTCTCTCTCTCTCTCTGTCTCTCTTTCTAATATTATCTAATATAAGTAAAATTATCATTAAAAATTTTGCTAAATATAAAGACAAATTTGCAAATTCATGATTTTGCAATCTACATAAATAATATATATAAGAAACACATCCTTACCTTTTTCCTTTATCACACTATTCTCTTTCCCCCTCTCTCTCTCTCTCTCTCTCTCTCTGTCTTTTAACTGCAGGTTATTTCAAGAAAACTACAATACCTTACTTTTAATAATTATGTAAGTTTTTAGTCATTTGCGAAACGAACCTCACAAGTTAACACATATGAAGCATGCCACACTTGCGAACGATATACCAAATAAATGAATACATGAATATATTCGAGATCTTTAAAATCAAATTATATATTATATATATGAAATATTTTAACATTAAACATTTTAACAGCATTCAACATTCAAATTATTTTTTTATTCTTTCTTCTGCAGAGTTTCCTCATCTTTTTCCTCATCTTTTCGGTTACACTTTTGAATCTCATTTTCTTCCTCATCTTTTTCTTCATTTTTTTCCTCATCTTTTGCCTCATCTTTTTCGTTACACTTTTGCTTCCTATACAAATAATAATTGTTTTTTACGATATTTTTTAAAAGATAAACATCCTTAAATTTTTTTACCGTAAACGTTTTTCCTTCCGATAAACATTTTCTGCTTTTTCCTCATCTTTTTCCTCATCTTTTTCGTCACACTTTCGCTTGCTATACAAAGAATATTTTTTTGAACAATATTTTTTAAAAAATAACAAACATCCTTAAATTTTTTTACAGTAAACGCTTTTCAGAGCTCTTTTCCCCAGTCTTCCGATGAACATTATCTGCTTACCCTCTTTCATTTGCTATATCTGCTTGCTCTCTTTCGTATGCTAACATAGCATTCAATAAAACTTCATCCATTCCATCATCCAGCACAGGGCGCAAATCTTCGATATCCATATTAGTAAAAATTCTTTAAACCACCGTTTTTTAAATTGACATATCTATACTATTATATAAAATCCTTACGGGTGGTGTATGTTTGTGCGTTTTTAACTTAAAAACTATTGTACCGAATTTTTACCACGAGTATATGAAATAGGGGAAGAATTTTCCGGGGAGTGCTATAGGGTATGTAGTTTTTCGTTAACGATTTTTTGGAAACCGATTTTTTTAATTCTTTATTTTTTAAGTATTAAAATAAATAAAGAAATCTCTTTCCAGAAAATAGATAATAAAAAACTACATACCCTATAGCACTCCCCGGAAAATTCTACCTCTATTTCATATACTTGTGGCAAAAATTCGGTCCAATAGTTTTTAAGTTAAAAACGTTCAAACGTACATTACCCAAACGTATGTTTGAACTTAAAAGCTATTGGACCGAATTTTTACCACAAGTATATGAAATAGGGGTAGAATTTTCTGGGAAGTGGTATAGGGTGTATAGTTTTTCGTTATCTATTTTTTGGAAACATATTTTTTTAATTCTTTTAATATTTTTACCTTATCATCTTACAAAAACTTTTTTAATACATATTTTTCGTTATCTATTTTCTGGAAACATATTTCTTTAATTCTTTTAATAATTTTACCTTATCAGCTTACAAAAGATTTTTTAATACATACATATGTTTTTTGATTAACTTCTATGCGCTTTGGCAAAAATTTTCCCTATTTCATATATTTGTGGTAAAAATTCGGTCCAATAGTTTTTAATTTGTTAACGTTCAAAAACGTTCAAACATACAACACCCGTTACGATTTTATATATTAGTAACTTTTTTAATATTTAAAAAATAAAGAATTTAAAAAATCGGTTTTCAGAAAATTGGTAACGAAAAATTATACACCCTATAGCACTCCTCGGAAAATTCTGCCCCTATTTCATATATTTGTGTTAAAAATTTGATCCAATAGTTTTTAAGTTGTTAACGTTCAAATATACACCACCCGTAAATATCATAAAATAATTTACCGAATTTCAAAGAATTATAGATACTATTATATAAAACCCAACTGTTTGTCTGTCCGTCTGTCCGTCCGTTTGTCTGTGAACTACTCATTCGTTAGTGGATCGAACCGGTTTCTAAAAAGTCAGTAACGAAAAGAGAGAATAAGTACCGTTTTCTGTCTGTATGTACGCGAACTAATAAAAGATAGAGAATGATATTAGATAAAAGACTCGCGCCCGCTACGCGCGCACCGTCGTATAATATTTTCGCATTAGTGAAATTTAACATCGACCTCTATATCTAGGGCAGCGACACCATTCTTTGGTTTATCCTTGAAACTTGGTGACATTTATGAGTATATGTTCGGCTCAGAAGTTCGAGCTCAGAAGTTCGAGCCGAACATATACTCATAAATGTCACCAAGTTTCAAGTTAATTGGCTTCTCAAATTCAAATTTCAATCTCTTTTTTGAGTTGCTTTTCTTGAACGATCGCTGTATAAAGATGCGAGCAAGCAATCTCAAAATTTCCAAAAAAAGTTAGAGCAACCACGGACATTTTAAAAAAAATTTGGTTAATTACTCAATAATTCTTTAAAATTTCTGTAAAAAAACACTTACATTTACATTTTAAATGACTTTCATATTTAAGCTTCGCTTCTTTTGTAAGATATAATGGAGATATTAAGGTATTCATATATTTTTGGTAAAAATTCGATACACTAACGAATGAGATTCAGTCAATTATTTCTCAAAAAATTAGAAAAATTATAAAAACCGGTTTCCATAAAATTGGTAACAAAAAACAATACACATTATGGTACTCCCCGGAAAATTCTACCCTTACTTCATATACTTTTAGTAAAAATTCGGTACACTAACGAATGTGATTCGGTCAATTATTTCCCGAAAAATTTGAAAAATTAAAAAAATCGGTTTCCAAGAAATCGGTAATGAAAAATATACATAATTATTAAAAGTAAGGTATTGCAGTTTTCTTGCAATAACCTGCAGTTAAGACGAGAGAAAAAGACGAAAAGATAGAGAGAGAGAGAGAGAGAGAGAGAGAGAGAGAGAGAGAGAGAGAGAGAGAAGAGAGAGAGAGAGAGAGAGAGAGAGAGAGAGAGGGAGAGGGAGAGGGAAAGGGAGAGGGAGAGGGAGAGGGAGAGGGAGAGGGAGAGGGAGAGGGAGAGATAATTTATTATGCCCAAGCAAAGGCTAAAGGGCAAAAAAGTAATATAGCAGTTACAATAATATCGCAATTACAATAATATAGCAGTTACAAGATGCAGAGATACAATGAGATGTAAACAAAAGCGAAATATAGCGGTCAGAAGTTAGTATGATGTGCATGCTCTCTCTCATAAGGCAAGCAGCAGCAATCTCAATAATATACCCTGTAAAAAAAAAAACTAAGAACTAACGCAACTTAACTAATAATAAGTACAATGAAAAAAAATAAGATAAGGAGCAGTATTACCAAAGAGAACTAAATAATGTATATAAAACTAAGAACTAAGGCGCAGCGCAATTTATGAACTAATAATAAGGAATGAAAGCACTAGAAGTTCTATACCACAAACAATGTTATCCAATTTCACGTGCAAGCAAGTCGACATGTCCACAAAGGAATAAGCGTTGAGTTCAGCAAAACGTATCCCAGTAGAATTACATGTTGATTAAGCCGAACGATCAAAGAACAAGGAATGAGCCGGTCGGACCAGTCAGATAAGCTTAGCTAGATCAGTGTCGGAATCAATATGAATAACAGGTCGACCATCAGAAGACCTAACACATATTTGACCATTTCTTACCCAGACATACTTAGACGACCTCTCTTTAGCAACACTCTTAGCCCGTTGTAACATGTCGTAAGTGCTCTTGGATAACAACTCGTTTACATAAATGTAACGATCTGAGTTACCACCGCATACGTCCTTACATTTGAGAACACCCTTTGCCCGCTTTTTTGAAATAACCATATCGCGCACGGCACTCGAGGCCAAGGTAACAACGACTGAGCCGGAAGATGCAGCAACAGTGGAAATCGCCGACAGTGCCTTCTTAACAGTTCTGACACCGAGAATATGGCAAGACAAGTCAAGAACGTCCAATGCCTTTAGCACATTCCTGGCAAGCTCAGATGGAGCAACAGATAACGCCAATGGTAAACCCGAAATGATTAACTCATTTCCCCCATGAGTTCCCTGAAATGGCTGAGCAGATTTTAAATCGTGAATTTCGCGAATAAGTTCAGCGTTATCCTGCTCCAATTTGGCAATGCGCTGACTATTCTGACTAACGGTGTCAGCAAGCCGATTCAAGTGATTAAGTTTATCACTTAGTTCTTTGTTAGTACGTTGCTGACCGTCCATAAAAGCGGAAAACTTAACAATCAATTCACGCAAAAGATCATTGGTAGAGTCTTGTATAGTGTTATGCATAGTGTCATGCGTAGTGGAATGCATACGTGCACCGCCAAGCGAGGCATCAACAATGTTAGATACTTTAGTAAATGGCATATTTAAAAATTGTAATTCACAACAAGCACTAGCGGACTTCGTACCTATATAAGCTTTGACACAACCCGGATGAAATGCTCTATGACACTCAGCACATGAAACAGATTCACCAGCAATCCGTTTAGTACACTTAACACACGTACGCTGCATGTGTTATCTACAATCGCTTAATCACTTAAAAGTAGAGTTCTGTAGTATCGATCCGCGATCAGAGTGTTCCGTATAAATCACAAGAAATATCGCAGAGTCAGCCGTCACTTAGATAGCACGTGTTCAGAAAATAGCATGTAGATAGGGAAGATCGGCAACGATAGGCGCATGCGCAGCTGAGATCAACGTCTTCCACAGGAACAGCCAAGAATTAGGTTAGAACAAGCGATGATATTTGCCACAGAAATGCTTCTAATTAGGTAGCAAGCACCAGAAAGATAATGATAGCACGTGACAAGCAACAAAAAAACCTGCTAATACCTGCAACAAAATGGCCCGAAGGCGGCTTACGGCAGGAAATAGATTCGCTTAAAGCAGGAGCAAAGAGAATAGATAAGCAATGATACTCACAGAGAGAGAGAGAGAGAGAGAGAGAGAGAGAGAGAGGGAGAGGGAGGAGGGAGAGGGAGAGGGAGAGGGAGAGGGAGAGGGAGAGGGAGAGGGAGAGGGAGAGGGAGAGGGAGAGGGAGAGGGAGAGGGAGAGGGAGAGGGAGAGGGAGAGGGAGAGGGAGAGGGAGAGGGAGAGGGAGAGGGAGAGGGAGAGGGAGAGGGAGAGGGAGAGAGAGAGAGAGAGAGAGAGAGAGAGAGAGAGAGAGAGAGAGAGAGAGAGAGAGAGAGAGGAGAGAGAGAGAGAGAGAGAGAGGAGAGAGAGAGAGAGAGAGAGAGAGAGAGAGAGAGAGAGAGAGAGAGAGAGGAGAGAGAGAGAGAGGAGAGAGAGAGAGAGAGAGGAGAGAGAGAGAGAGAGAGAGAGAGAGAGAGAGAGAGGGGGGGAGGGAGGGAGGGAGAGGAAGGGAGAGGGAGAGAGAGGGAGAGGGAGAGGAAGAGAGAGAGAGAGAGAGAGAGAGAGAGAGAGAGAGAGAGAGAGAGAGAGAGAGAGAGAGAGAGAGAGAGAGGAGAGAGAGAGAGAGAGAGAGAGAAAGCAGAAGTGTGGCAAAGGAAAAAGGTAAGGATGTTAGGATTCTGATATCGATTTCACAAAAGATCGGTAACAAAAAATTATACACTTTATGGCAATCCCCGGGAAATTCTACCCCTACTTCATATAATTCTTTAAGATTCGGTCAATTAATTTTCAAAAAATTGGAAAAATTTTGTAACCGGCTTCCAAAAAAACGGTAACAAAAAATTATACACTTCATAGCACTCCCCGGAAAATTCTACCCCTATTTGATCTATAATTCTTTGAGATTTGGTTAATTATTTCCCGAAAATTTGAAAGAATTAGAAAAACCGGTTTCCAGAAAATCGGTAACAAAAAACTATACACGTCATGGCACTCCCCGGAAAATTCTACCTCTACTTCATATACAATTCTTTAAAATTCGATCAATTAATTCCCGAAAAATTGAAAAAATTTCGGGTACCGGCTTCCAAAAGATCGGTAAGAAAAAATTATACACTTTATAGCACTCCCCGGAAAATTCTACCCCTGTTTGATCTATAATTCTTTAAGATTCGATCAATTATTTTCCAAACAATTAAAAAAATTATAAAAACCGGTTTCCAGAAAATCGCTAACAAAAAAATTAACCCCGAAAACATTTAGCTTACATCGAGAGCTTTCCAAAACTATATTCGTAAAATTCGTAATTTATTGCATATCCCCGCAGGGTTCGCAATCTACTACCAATATTACCCTTTTCCTCTCACTTTAAACCCTTTGGACCAACGGCTTAACGTCTCTTTCCGAAAGACGGAGCCCAGTTTTCTCCGCACAAGAACCTATCTTGCACGGAGGGACGCGGTTTTTTCGGAAAAAAAACTTTTCCATGATTCATGGCTCTAGTGGACTCGAACCTGGTTCCTCAGATTACGAGTCTGGCGCTCTACCACTAGACCACACCGCCGCCCTTTCCAAAACTATATAATAAAGTATATTTTTCTTTAATACTTTTCGAGAAAAAGAAAACGTTGCATGAAAACGTTGCAAGAAAACGTTGCATGAAAACGTTGCAGTCGTACCCGCATACCCCCCGAGAAAGACGTAGTTTTACGTCAAAAAGTTTTTGTAAGATGTAAAAATATTAAAAGAATTAAAGAAATATGTTTCCAGAAAATAAATAACGAAAAACTATACACCCTATACCACTCCCCAGAAAATTCTACCCCTATTTCATATACTTGTGGTAAAAATTTGGTCCAATAGCTTTTAAGTTCAAACATACGTTTGGGTAATGTACGTTTGAACGTTTTTAACTTAAAAACTATTGGACCGAATTTTTGCCACAAGTATATGAAATAGGGGTAGAATTTTCGGGGAGTGCTATAGGGTATGTAGTTTTTTATTATCTATTTTCTGGCAAGAGATTTCTT
Source organism: Temnothorax ravouxi (assembly GCA_030770255.1). Classification (NCBI taxonomy): domain Eukaryota; kingdom Metazoa; phylum Arthropoda; class Insecta; order Hymenoptera; family Formicidae; genus Temnothorax; species Temnothorax ravouxi. Next base: position 25,110 of record JASTWP010003304.1, read on the forward strand.
TAATTATTTTAATATTTAAAAAATAAAGAATTAAAAAAATCGGTTTCCAAAAAATCGGTAACGAAAAACTACATACCCTATAGCACTACTCCCGGAAAATTCTACCCCTATTTCATATACTCGTGGTAAAAATTCGGTACAATAGTTTTTAAGTTAAAAACGCACAAACATACAACCACCCTTAAGGATTTTATATAATAGTATAGATGAGCAGGCAATTAATATATAATATGATTCAATTTGCACTACGTTTACATGACACCGTTAATCGGGTTTTTATAACATCGGTAGTTGTCAGGAAGACCAATCGTAATCATTCTTCAGAAGAATGGAATAGTTGTGATTGACTGGCCTAAGAACTACCGATGTTATAAAACCCGATCAATAGTGCCATGTAAACGTAGTCTTATGTCTCTTTATTGACTGACATAGTTATATACTTTTAAATCTTTTCTTTTCTAAAATTCAATCAATTGAATAGCAAAACTACGTTATCATATTATATTACTTTTGGTACGTAGTGTGCAAATGTATTTTGAAATGAAGATTATATATTTCTACTGAATTATTTACACACACGTGCGGTTTCAGAGAATCATTTTTCGCCAACTCAAATATGTTCCTTCTCAACTGTCAAAATATGGAAAGATAATTTTATCTAGTTGTGACATTCGCTCGAATTCCCGAAATAATTTTCAAGGATGTGAGTACGAATATATATATCGTACTATTTATATTTTAATTAATAAAAAAATTATAAACGATGCGTTATGTATGAGAAAATTTGACAGAATGCTTTTATCAAATAGAATTAATTTGTGTGATTAGTTGAAGAAATTAAAAGAATAAACAAATCAATAAGTTTCAGACACGTGTTACAGGTGTCCATCTGTAATTATCAAAACATCGATACCTGTAGATATTGGTACATATACAATTGCGAACAACATTCAGTAAGACACGCAAATAAAATAAATAAAAAATTTTACATTAACGACTTATTAACATTAATCATGCTATATTGCGATTGTTTTTATGTTGTAAATTGAAAAATATATACAAGGTGTACAACTAAAAGGGTTACAGATTATTATTTTTAAAAAAACTAAGCAAAATATTAAATTGTTGTTTCTTTAGAAATAATAGTCCGTAACACTTTCAGCTTCATACCTTGTATACACAGTTTATAAATTATAAGATATATGTTTTATAAGATTAAGATGCGTAACACATTACAAAAAGGCGTGATATTTGTACAAAATACCTTTTTAAAAAAAAGGTAAAAAAGGCGCCAAGTACACGCATAGTAGTGTATATGTTGTTATGTTGTT
>JASTWP010003305.1:0-26402 GCA_030770255.1 Temnothorax ravouxi
AACAGATGTTATATGTAATCATCAAATTCAGCGATTTTTTCTATAATGCTATGATGTAGCGCAATGTAAAGTAACGCATCGTGTAGTGTAACATGCTTATTACAGAATTTATCATGGTAAATGTCTCTCACTTTGTCTTTAATTGTCATTTCGAGTTTACCAGTCGCATGTACCAGAAACGAATGCATTAATCGTGTCCCCGTGCAGCATTCACAAGAGCATGATCGCATGACACGTAACTCGCCGATGCAAGCGCGAAGCATTTCAATCATGCAATTAACTATGTAAGCAAGAAGGTATGCTTTCCTGAATATTAAAAAGAGCTTTTACCGCTGATTGTAAACGCACACAGGACACCATTTCTGCACCCGCATATGTAATACAATCTTTATGCAAGATCTTTATCGAGATCGCCTTCGATCGCGAACGTATCCTTTAGCGTACGAAGACAGCCCGTCGACTGCCGGCGACGTATTATCCTTTACTCACGTACAGGTGAAAGTAATTCTTGAAATAAAGGACGAGCTTGATGAGGGACAAAATGCACAGTATATATAAAGAGATCGCAAAGAGGACGAGGAGTGCCATTCGCGCGTTATATTGTCTTTGTTGTGTCCTGCGATCCGCCGCGATCGGCCGCCGCTGGCCACCTGCCTGTTGGCCGCAGAATGTATCTGATATGAACGGTAGGTGGCCTGAAGTCAAGCTCAGGAATGCCAGCGGGACTTCTGCAGCTCGATCTGGCCCTCCAGCGTTTTCGCGAGGTAGATCACAAAGAGCTGGCTGAGCGCGATGCCCAGAGCGATGCCAGCTATCGTGTAGAGATTACGTTCCGCCCAGCTACGCACGATCTCGATGCATCCGCTGGTCCACACCTTCTTGCTTGCTTCGACACTGGTAACATCTGGACTTTGTAGCCGCACATTATATTTACAAGTCGCTCTGTGAAAGTTGAAATTATCTTATTTGTACAGTGTCAAGTAGCTTTCAATCTTTGGTTTTCCACACATAAATTGGACAATATACGTACGGATATATCAGTAGCGTTTATGCAACAAGAGAACGGTACACCGCAACGTTCCACACTGGGGCTAGTGCAATTGAAATATTCATTCTTCCCCCAATCTAGGTATCCCTCTTGACTCAGGCCACAACACTTGAACTGCAACGTAAAATTTTACGAATATTTTACTAAGTATACGACATTGAAACTTATACAAGCATGAGAAATGTATTTTTTATCATTGTTAATAATTTCATCGGTGGTCTTTACTTCTTGCTGGCCAAAATCGATGAAATCTGTAGATCCGGATCTTCTCTGTACGTCTGAATTATTTTGTCCGTGAAGGACTCTTCCAAGAGGGATTGCAACGTGTGCGGGAACACAAAACCGACGATCGCCACACCCATCTCCAAAAGGAAGAAGATACCAGAAGACACAGCGAGAGTACTGGAAAAAAAAAAAATTATTTGGTCGGTCAATCGCGTGTGTTTCACGCAGCTTGGAACGAAACATTCTGTATAGAATACTAACGAATTTAAGAAGGCATGTGTTTTCGCGAAGGGCTCCGACGCATCCCGCAAAACTAACGACGAAGACTACTCCGCCGGCTATCAGCATCACCAGAGAGATATTCAGGACCACGTCGTAGACGTTCTCTACCCTGACAGATCCAGTCGCCTGCCATTTGTCCACGAACGCGTAGAGACCTACGCCGATTAGCAGTCCGCCGAACAGCTGGGCATAAAGAAAAACCATTTGAATACAATCATCGCCGTTTTTACATCAGGTTTGTTTTCTGTTGCCGCACTTGCTGGACTAGTTCGAGAAGTGTAGTACATATACATTGAAGTATGAGAAACGTACACATGAGATTCTCACATTTTAGGGTATATACAATTCTTGAACTAATGTAGCCCGTTTAGCAATGGAAAACTAACTTATTGATTATCTTTAACTCTTGTTCCATTTTATCTAAATCCATGTAAAGACGCATGGAGCTATTTCAGCTAGGCAAACAATCGAGATTCGAAAGTGACACAAATGTGTATCTACCGTCTGTGAGGAAATTGCGAATTCGAGAGTAAACGCGGCGTGGATCGTGCGCGACGCGAGGAACGCGGAAAGACGAGTCCACGGACGAGTTTCGCTTACCCAAAAGACGAAATTCAGCATGAAGATCATGTACTTCACGCACGAGCTGACGTACGTGAAGTTGTTGCTCCGCCTGCGATTATTCATCATCGTGCCGCGACGACGGGGGACTCGGCGAATATCACAAACGACGTCCTCGCGACGGATCCTCGGCGTGGCGCGCGACTCGGTCGCTCGTTTTTACGCGTCGCGGTCGTCTCAACTCACGGCGATGAGGCGCAACCTGGGTCGACGCATACTTCGGTAGCCCCCGCTCGTTCCGCCATTACGCCGTTCTCCCGTCCACGTTCCTGCGTTCGGCGCGTCGAAATCGCGATCAGCTGTCCGTCCGTTCCGCGTTCCGCGACGGCGGGTCTGTTGCAGATGCAGTGGATTGTGGAAGTGGAACTAAACTTGGTTTCCGATTATTTTTTTGAAACAATCGCGAGGCAAAGTGCGGCGACGGATTAATCGTAAATTGAAGCTGCGTCGCACGTACCTCGTGAATTACAGTGAATCTGGAATATCTGGAAAAAGACGCAATGGCATCCATGCAAGACAGTAAGTCCAGCTTTCGAAATTTTTCGACGCGTTTGACGAAAATGCTTGACTTATAGGTTAAGACAATTGTATTGAGTGTTCCAATGAATATTTTGGTTTTAAACCAACTTTTACGTAATTTTATTATATATTTGTCACTCATGGATAATACGTTATTTTTTAGCTTTTAAAAGGACACGGATACTTTGACAGACACTTGGCACGAATTAATAAGGTTTTTCTAACCTATAAACCGGGCAAACAAAGAATATTAACGTAAAAAATCTTATACTCTGCTATTTAATATTTAATGTAAAATGTATATTTAAAAGTTAATTTAAGAGAAAGGAAGAAAAAATAGTGAAGTAAAAGAAGGAGAGAAAATGTAACTAAAATAGATTTAATATATCAATATTCTTATAATTTTTGTCTTGTGAGAAAACTTTTACAAAGTTGGCGATTAAAATTAAGTTTATTTAATCAATTCTATAACATTTTCATGTGGTATTTCCTGCCATATGAAAGGTAGTTACGTAGTAGTTACAATAGTTACATAGTAATCTAATTAAGAAAATAAATTTCAGGAATGAAAGTCAAACGTACAAACTCAACCTGCGACACATGGACAACCCGAGAACAATTGTGTCTCGCGTCAAGCGTGCTGAAGTCTGGAGATCAGAATTGGATGAGCGTGTCCAGGTCATTGAAGCCATTTGTTGAAAAGGAACCGGTAAGGCCTGCAGACTGGTTCTCTCAAAAGTCATGCGCCATGCAATACGCTTGTCTACTGGAGAATGCCGACACGCCGAAGAGGAAGAAGGGGAGAGTGGGGAGACCACCAGCGAGTCCATAGTTAGAAAATTGACGCAGGAGAGAATAGGCGAGCTGAGCCAGAATCTGACCCGTCAGAAAGAAGAGTATTTGCGACTCAAGGCGGATATAAACCACCTCAAGTCCGGCGCGATAAGCGACGAGAAACTGGAGAAGATGTGGCTCGATATACAACAGGAGGAACGTGAGTCGGAGCAGAAGGCGCGAACCCACATAGCGTGGCTGGCGAAACGTCAACAGCAACAGAAGCAAGAGATGAGCTCGCCATCCGTGTCGACTTCCGTCGTGAGTCAAACTCGCAAATACACGGAAGGAGCGGCGGAGGTGGCGCAGGAATCTGGGGCGACGGAATCGCCGGCGGAGAACGACGAGGAGAAGAAAAGTAACAGAGGCGGCAGGTCTCCGCTGCTGCCATTGCAAACACTAATTGTAAGTAAACACCACACATGCTGATATTCACTACCACAGTATTATCTTTTCGATTTCCCCAAGATATCTGAGGTCTTGAAACTTAAAATTGCGTTTTTTCTCGGACATCAATGTGCATCGAAAACATATAGAAACGCGCCGCCGCTGATAAGAATCGCGATATCGCTCTTTTTTGAAGGAGAGTGTGCATACAAGATTTCGCTTCTGCAATTTCGTCTGTCTCCCCACCGGGAAGCTAAAGATCGTGGTGGTAAACTCAATTAGTACCGATTAATTCTGGATCAATCAATCCTGGACGATCCAAGAAGATTCTCAGAAATACTCTAAACGATACTTTACATTTAATTTCACGATTTTGGTATATTGATATTCGATCAAATTAGAAGTTCTCTAAATGTGTTTTTCCTAGAAAAAGAAAATATGTACAATCACAATCGGTATTAATCGACGTTGCTATCGGTCCTAACGCTTATAAATGTTAACAAATCTCTCGCTTTCTCATTCATTCATCCTCTTTCTCGCTCGCTATCTTACTGGGCCACTTTTACACAGCATTATGTACAAAAGAATATACTACAGATTACAACAGTGATTTTCGTCGCAACTCAAAATGGCGTATGCACACGGAGATATGTATTACAAGAAATAAGATATTGAAAGTAAATCGCCGATTGTAAAAAAAACTAAGGATTATACCGTTCGTTGGTGCTATACCAAATCTATTTGACGTAAATCATTCTTCAAAGAATTGATCTACAGACGACTGGACTAATCCCGATCAGCGAGTTCCTTATTCCTCTGGTTTTAGGAAATGAAAGAGATGAATCGAAATTAGAACCAAAAAATAAATTTCAAATAAATTTAAAAGTTCAAATTCAAATAAATGTAGAAACGCGTTGAAGTACACGGCTTCGTAGGGGCGGGATCCCCGCGTTTCTAAATTTATTCGACGGACCAAAGGGATCGATATCTCACGATCCGTGAGATGTAACGGCTGACGACTGGACCGGAAGTTCTCTTCGGCTCTCTCCCGATCGTGCCGTCCCACCGCCCTGACGTGCTTCGCGTGTGTTCGTCTATCGTATATATTTTGCGATGTCACTTTTTTATTTAGTATAAAAAGTCTCATCCGGTGACACGTTAATTGGTATACGTAAGCCAATCCGAAAGTTTGTTACACGCTCGACCTATACCCTTAAACTCGACATGCGCACTTTTAATGAGGAATCCTCAACGATTAATCCTTACACGCGTATTAATATGTGATGCTGATATGTGATGTAACTGAGATCAGTGGAACGCATGGAAGATAACGTTGAGCCAACATTGTATGCAAGATCCTTTGCATTGACACTTTGCTGAGTCCAGACCAACTGAAATGAGAAAATTGCATTATTAATAATTTAATTATACTAAATATTATACAAATCTTTTCAATTATTATAAGACAGAGATAAAATGTGTGAATATAGTTTCATATATCATCTTACATAAAACTCAACGTTGTAGATCATTTGGTCATTGTTGATTACTCCGGAGGGTTGATGACATCTCCCTGAAAGCACGGGCATATTGCTAAGGTGTCTGTTCCTCTCCAATAGAAGACACAAAGTAATCTCGTAGATAATTTTTCATCCCGTTGGCAGTATCTCCAGCTCGATTAGCCCCAACTCGGCCAAGCCTGGTAAAGTGTTGAGAACAGTAGTCCCTCCATTCTCCGTGTGTGATGTTTCCATCCTCTGTTTCCGCATCAATCATGTTTCTGGGGCAGTATTCTCTGTCATTCAAATTTCTTCCTTCTTCACCCATCATAATGAAATTATGAAGACAGGAAAGGGCTTTGAAGATATTTTCACAGTTGTCAGGCGACATGGCGAGTGGTCTCTGTAGGATCTTTCATCGCGCAGTCAAAATTCCGAAAGTGTTCTCAATTACCCGCCGTGCTCGGGACAAACGATAATTGAAAATTCTCTTTTCATCGGTCAGTGTTCTCTTTGGGTACGGTCGCATCATGTACTCTGTCAGCGGGAACGCTTCATCCCCCAAAAACACATAAGGGAAGGGTATCTCTTTTCCTGGAACTGGGCTGGAATCAGGCAAGGACACATTTCCGGATACTAAATCGTTAGCAAAATCAGTGTTGGCCCATATGCCGCCATAACTTATGGAATCTAAAAAAAACTAAAACTTTCCACTTGGCGATTATCATTCTATAGCTACAGAAAATGCAATAAAATAACACTTACCAAACTGTCCGACATCCACCCTTGTAAACTGGTACTGTGCATCACACGTTGCCATCATAACCATACTGAAGGACTGTTTGTAATTGAAGTAATTCGATCCCGAATTTCGGGTGCTTGAACCCTCATATGTCTACCATTAATGGCCCCTAGGCAGTTGGGAATTGCTAGGATGTCATGAAACCATCACTGATGGTCTTCCAATCTTCCTTACTGGGAACTTTCAGAACAAAGTGCTAAAGTACGTTCCAAATCTTTCTGCAAGTTTCGTGTATGACTTTGTACACCGTGAATGTCCCAATCCTAAATTCAGCATGTTTCAGTTTGGCTGTGTCTCCTTGAGCCAAGTATCTGCAAAGTTTATCACAGATGACATTAAAATAGACTGAACAGAAACAAGCAGGGTTAAAAAACATATATAAAAAATTTACAGCAATGTGACGGCAACACGAAGGTCTGTTAGTAGTGGTGTGCGATTACTTCGCTTTTTAAGACGAGGGTGAAGGAGGTCAATTAAAAGACGAAACTGATTAGGCGACATTCGGAACCCAAAAAATTTTTCGTGATCAGTTTCAATAAGTTCCCTGACGAGGTTAAAGTAGAAACCTTGAGCGTCTCTCATCCGATTTACCGGTCGAACCCACCACCGGCGATGAATCACTCCTCCTTCTTCTTCTCAGCAAAGCGTATTCCAGCAGTATCAAATTGTTCCAATTCAAAAGATACAGAAGAAAAAACCGGCTTTTCTCAAATCTGTTCCAGAGGTAGCTAGGATTCATAGAATCATTGAAAGCTCTTAAAGAAGACAGCTGCCTTGTTTGATCTAGAATGGCCTGAGTCAACATATCCTCGTCCGTGAAATGATCTTCAATGTTGGCGACGTCAGCTTCTTCGTTCCACATGATTATCTGACTGATGAAAATGAGAAAATAAAGACGATACCACACTGACGATATAGAATAGAGAATAGAGCAACTCGAGCGAAGATTATGCAGACAGACACGATGAACAATGTGACTTGTATTCAGATTCACGTGTACACCTCTCTCTGCTCCGATTTTATTTTGAATTAGAAACCTCTTTATAATATGTTATTTACAATTTAACAAATATATATATATATATATATATATTTGTTAAATATATATATACTTACTGTGATAGCATGACGATTTCGCATAAACTCGAGCGAAGACCATGCAGACAGACACGATGAACGATTCACGATGTATTCACGTGATTCACGTACTTCTAGCAACTGATGACGATAACCTGTCGAAAGCAGCACAACGAACGATGTGACTTGCAGACAGATCCACGTGTATACTTTTCTCTGTTCCGATTATTATGTTAAATTAAATGCTATTTACGTTTTCACAAATATATATATATATATATATATATATATATATATGTATGGAGTGATAGCACGAGGACTTTCGCATAAACTCGAGCGAAGACTATGCAGACGGACACGACAAACAATGTGACTTGTATTCAGATTCATGTACACCTCTCTCTGCTCCAATTTTATTTTGAATTAGAAACCTCTTTATAAGATGCTATTTACGTTTTAACAAATATATATATGAATATACTTACTGTTATAGCACCACGATTTTCGCATAAACTCGAGCGAAAACCATGCAGACAGACACGATGAACGATTCACGATGTATTCACGTGATTCACGTATGTAAACTTCGGCAACTGACGACGTAATAACCTCTCGACAGCAGCGCCTTTCAAATTCAACCGCCGTTCTCAATTCTCATTTCTGATTGGTTAATCTGCTACGCCGTACGACCTACGAAGCCATTGTAGACGAGCTGGCCGCAAGAAATTGCGCTACGGCTTGCGTCTTAAAACCAGTACCCTACTGCCACTGCGTTAAAACCTCTATGTAGAAAGACCTTAAGAAATTATTAACTTGCCTGCCTGAATATGGGGTATTTAGATCATTAGGATTGATCCGCATGTACGAACTGCCTTTAGGAAACGACTTTAGTTTTCGTTTCACTTTGAGCGATGCTTGTGTAATACATTAATACTTAAGCTATATCCACACAGGCTTGCGTGGGCCCATGGGCATAGGCATGGGGGAATTGATTGGTCCGTATACTCCGTATGCATGTGCATAGAGAAATAGGCGGTCCGTTTCTTTGTGCATGTGGTTTGTGCGCCTGTGCGGGTATGTCTGGATGGACCTTTACTGATGCACTATGCATCTATACATAACAATTTACGAGTATCGCACGTGATGACATATTATACATGCAGACATTCCCATAAAATAGATAGATATATAAAATAAGGATAAATATGAACACCGATATATAATGACTTTCATTGTTATCATTGTTATCAAAATTTGAGCAAATCTTCCAAGATACCCTTTGTAAATATGCGTATTATAATCTTGGAAAATATAATATGACATAATCAAAATGCAATATGGCGGGGAGTGAGAAGGTCCCTCCCCTCCAGACAAGGCTAGTGAAGAAAATCACATGTTGTCCAAAAAGAGTGCTGGTTTTATGATCTGTGTGATCTGTGAGAGAGTATCTTCATTCTTCGTGTTTCGATCGTCAAAAAGGTGCTCAAGAAATCACAAGGAATTTTATTGTATGCAGTAAGCATTGTAACGTAAACCTAACCTCAAATTTCGACAGCACCGTACTCGACGAAAATGCGAGGAAAATTATCGCCCAGGTTAAACTTTATGAGAAAGATAAAGCAGAGCAAGAAACTATTGACGAAATCTCTAAAAGTATTCTGGAGGAAACCATAGAGGAAGACGATAAGGAGTCAAGCAAAGTGGCTATTCTAAAAAGGGAAAATGCATTGTTGAGGCAGCTTGTTGCGGAAATGCAAGACAAAACGAAATCTTAAAAAAGCAAGTCGTTTTTCAGCAACATACTGGTAAAACTACGTATGCAAGTGTCGCAGCTACTAACCCGTCAACCAAGGAAATTAAGCGTGTCCCAGACATAGTATCTCAGCGAAGAATACTGCTAGTAAGAAAGAGATTCTCAAGAAGGTAACCACTTCGCTGCAAAGTGATGTAAATTGTACCAGTGGACAAGGTCATTGAAAGAAAGGATGGGACTGTGGCAATTAGATGTACACGTGTCGAGAGCGGAAGAACTGCTCTCCGGTTCACTAGGGAAGGACTTCGAAGTAAAAAGGAAAGCCTTAGTAATCCTAAAATGCTAATAACTGGCATTGATAATGAGCTATCCCTCGAGTCTGCGGTAGCTGACATAAATGAAAGAAATTTTCATAACTTCGAGTCTGAATGTAGAGGAATCCACAGTTTCGTGAGTAAGAAATCCAAGTTATTGAACGTCGTTATTGAACTAACTCCGGAATTGTACAGTCATGTAAGGGGTAGTGAAAACAAGTGTATGTTGGTCACCAGAGATGTCGTGCCTACGATGATCTAAAACGTCAAACGTGCTACAAGGTGGAAGGTATGACACAGTGGCTCAAAGTGTATAAATCAGGAGTGTTGTGTGCTCTGTGCTGGTCCTCATGAAGCGAGCAAGTGCACTAATCCTAGAAATTAATTTGTCTAAATTGCATTTATGTGAACACAAACTTTGGGCTGAAACGTGAAACAAATCACTGTGCTTTGGATAGTGGAAAGTGCAAAACGCTAGTGCGAAAATAACCAAGTTTATAAACGCAAACTGATTATCCAATTTGCCGATAATACCGGCTATCAGGCAAAGTGACAATGCGATCCGACTCTGCGGGGGAGCGCAGCGCGGAGCGGGAAGGGTAATGTACCTTAATCGGAATGGCTGGCGCCCCTCTCTCTCGTTCTACCACGCGCTCTCCACGCAATCCAAGAGCAGACAATGCGGACAGGAAAAAACGACTCGTCGCAGCATCTAGCTTCCAGCTTTACACAGCAAGAGGATAATGATAAGTTCTTCTCTCTAAATTTAAATAATATCAGTTTTACAAACGAATTGGAGTATGGAACATTGCAATCGATTAATGAAAATTTGGATAAGAACGCTTTCATGCTAATGAATGTTAATATAAGAGGATTACAAACAAACTTTTATAGCTTAATTGTTCTCGTCGAAGATTTCAAGTTAAACCTCTCCTTATTGTCTGCTCGGAAACCCTAATGTTCCTAGTGCCGCCTACTACAACATCAGGATATAGCACATACTACAACGAGGTATGTGAATGCAGCTGACGGACTATCGTATATGTGAAGGCTTCTCTAAATCAACAAGTGAATTCCAAGCATTTAACGACTTTAGAATAACAAATATCACCATTTCATAGACAATAAAAAGTGTGTTAAAGATTCTGCAATATCTAGATGCATGATGTTGATAAGACGTTTTGTTGATATTATAGATGGACAGTATTAAAAGAAAATCGTAAAGTTCCAAAGAATCGTATCGTTACAAAAAAGGACTGCGCCGCAATGAAGACTTGCATTACTAAACAGCACTGCTTTTATGAATCATCCCTTTTCGTTCACCCCTCGTGAGTTTACGCAACTCCAGCAGGATGTTACGCGACTCCTAACTCATTCTCTACCGTGGGTATAAACGAAATTACCAGCCGCTCAGGATGCTGTTCCACGAAGTTACGTTGAAAATTAGTTCTTTGTATCCCCGTGAATTATCGGGCTTATCAGCCGCTGTCGAGTAAAGGCAAACCGATAGACGTAACAATGAATGATCGTTTAAGAAACTTTGTTAAAGATAATTTAATCTCTTTATCTTTCGTATAGTAACATTGGCATTTTTGCCATGCATTTACCCTTTAAGTAATTCAATTAATTAATTCCTTCATAATTTTGAAAGGCATTAATAATGGAAGAAGAATAATAGCCATTTGATTTGTAACTATGTGATAGTTAAAAATTGATAGTGTCCTCATTTTGAAAAAAGCATATATACTTATATAACCATATGTTGCTTTATATATACTACAGAAACAAACAAATGCAAATTCACCGATGAAGAAATCAAATCGGTACGCATTGCGCTCACGTTGCTGCCATAAGCATTCCGTGCACACGACTTTCCCATGTTGGAATATTTTCGCAAAAATTATAGACGAGCGGAAGCGTCGAATTTGAAAAACGCTACAACCCGGACGGACTTAGCGTGCAAACGTAGAAAAACATCACACGTGCGTGAAAACGTGCGCGAAACCGATTTTAAGCGAAATAATTTACATCCGCAAAAACAATCGTAACAATAATTGGATAATGTATAAAATTAGAACGACCGTCAAACGGTGTCCCGCGCGCGAACGTAGCGCGGCTATTGTTTCGCACGGCAAACTTTACAAATTAAATTTAAATCGCAGCTTTTGCTGTCCCTCGTGGCACGAGAGAAAATTCATATTGTCGAGCGGCCATGCATATACAGATTCCGTGAACATTACCGCTCGGATTTTCTCTCGACTTCTCGGCGAATCGCGAGTCTCTCGAGCATCGCTCCTGTGCGAATGTTTAACGAAACATATTCGTACGCTACACGAGTTCGCGAATAGCGAGAAGCGTCAAGCTTTTTCCACGGCTCACACGTCAAAAAAGAAATGCTTCCGCGATATCCAAATATTCATTAACGCACCGAGAGCACGAGTTTCTCTCGCATCGCGCGCGTCGTTTCCGCTGTTCGACGAAAGAAAAGCGTTTGTAAAACTCGTCATCTTCGAGATGCACACGCTCGAAAGACATACAATTTTTGATCGAAAGTGGAAGTCTCTCTCCCTCTCTCTCTTTTCCCCTCTCACTCCACCCTTCTCCCCTCCTTCTCTCCTTTTTCTTCGCGTGCCGAGGACGCGATATCTTTCAATTTCTCGGCGATGCGTATGAAGCATGGGGCTTTACGAGGATGCGAGGGTGCCAACGCGGCAAATCGATATGCGACCTCGAACTTGGTCTCGGCAAGCGTATCCAAGCATGATAACCGGAGAGAAGGAGAGAGAAAAGAGACGGATGGCGAGAAGGAGCAGAGGGAGAGAAAGAGAAAAGCTTTATATTCGTGTTGGGAAAAAAAAACCTTTAGAATCCGTGAAAATGACGGAACAGGTAGGTGTACGCAAATACCGCTCGCATCGAAAAGAAGCAAGCGCACAAAAGCGGCGAGAGGGCGTGCGGCGAATGCGGAATTTTCCGCGGATTAGTCGGATAAACGAAAAATGTCAGATTTTTCGCCACGGCGCGAAAAGTACGCCATTCCCTCGCTTATATTTCCTTTATTTCACCGTGGCGCCTGACGCGTCGGCGGTGGATAAAAAAAAATATAAAACCGCGAGCGGGAAACAAGAATGCCGCATTCGATATCCCGCGAGCAAGTTAACGCGAAGCAAACATTGGCGAATTTAAATGCGCGGCGCGTTTTCGAGCCGGAAAAATTCATGAAATTCGTTGCGAAATGTTATGGTCGGCAGAGCGATCGTAATAATTAGTGAAAAGTCCAGTTTCAGAATACCTCCAGGCTGTTTTTATGAACAATACATGTAAAAAAATTAATTGTCGATACCGCCTGCACGCTCGAGCGTATCGAGAAAAGATCCGCAAACTGCAAAACCACACGGGACGCGGTAAACAGTTCGGGAAAAACAAGTAATAATTCTATTGGAAATAAATCACCCCCCACCATGGCTTGCAGCTCGATTGCTCTCATAATCCGCCGACGAAAACGAGGAGCTCCGCGTTATTCACGATAATAAACGAAAATATTCCACATCGTAATGTCGCGACGAACAGCCTCTCGACGATGCACCTATAACGACAATGGAACCGGTTATTGATACTGCGCGAAGGGCAGATGGAGGAAGGAGGAAAGAAATCCGTGTCTAGGGGTAGTAGCGAGAGTGTTGACGATAAAGGGATCAGGCTGATTTTTACGAGCGCGACAAGTGCTACCTCGTATGAAACTGCACAGGTCCCAATGTGTAGTCTATCTCAAGTTTCTACGAGATAGAAACCGCGAATGACGAACAGAGACCACTCTCTACCGTCCCTTTTACCGTCCGCGGCTCGCTCAATAACAGCAATCGCTGCTGCAGTCAGGAAAACGCTTGGAATCGAGATCCGTTTGAAGAGACCGTCGGGAAATATCGTGCGAGTTTAATGATGCCGTGCCATGATTTTTACAACCGTGCCATGCGTTGAGGCTAGACGTGGTGAAGCGATCGATATAACGTTTAAAATCCGAGGATAATCAAATATGTAGTACGTGTACCTTGATTTAAAATCTGATAAGTCTTAATTATAAATAATGACATGTATTGTAAATAGATTAAATCGAATTATAAACAAACGACGTCATGCATCGAATAAATTGTTAACATTTGTTAGTTCCAATATTCGCACTGCATTTATAATATACAGTAGATACTGATGATCAAACTTAAATGTAAAACGTGACGAATTATTTTCCAATATTTCTCAAACCACGATCTCTTTGCTCTGACGATCGATCTTCAATGAACGATGCTCTATATTAACCCTGTCGTAAGTCACGCGTACTGCCCGCGAGCCACAATTGCGATATAGCCCCAGTGGGACGGGCATATAAATTCAGACTATTAAACGAAATCACGGATATCGAGGAAAGCGGGACTAAAACCGACCCCACTGCTCTTCTCATTCGGTCCCGATATAAATCGCTGCTTTCCGCCAAGAGAACGGCTGAACTTGGTCTCGGCAGCGCGACTATTGAGAGTGCGGAGGGGAAAAGAAATCGCCTTTCGCGTTGCCGAAAGTGGAAAAAGAAGCGACAGATCTCCGGGGTTGGTTCAGGCGCATTACCGTGGAAAAGCGGCGCGAGCACGCTCGCATACTTTCGCCCGGCTGCAAATAAAGGCTCGCTCCTGCACCCGTTATCTCAGGCGTATAATCTAAAGCGGCCCGTAAAACCGTCTATACGAATCCCCGGCACAGCCAACGCCATCGTAGAGGATGAGAACGCCGGGTGACGAGACGCGGCGCGGGGGTGAATACGTGTTTGGTGTGGTTATGCACCGCTTCTCGTGCTACACGCCGCCGACAAATATAGTGAGACACGTATTCGCAAGAAGTGCGTGCGTGCCCGCCGCATGTGAGTCGCGATTGCATAAAAGGACTACAATAACGGCAACTGATATGAGCCCAAAGTCTTTCCCATACATCAGAGACGAGTACAATATACGTATAATGGTAATACACGCATTAAAATCGTGCTAACAAAATTTCAAAATTTGCATTCTATTATGACATTATAACAGAAACGATTTATTGCGAAGCAAGTCATGATTTATGTGAGGAAACGAAAAGTCAGCCGCATATTTATGAGAAAACCTGTCGTTAAAATTAAGGTCGCACGTACAGACATACATAAAAGACATATCGAATAAATATTGCAATCCTTGGAGGATTTACGTGTTCCCATTTAACACGTTCGTGTCTCGACATACAATTTTTAACTGTGCGCGTAAAATAATTTACGCCTGTGATATATTTATGAGATTTATTTTGGAATGCAATGATAAACTAATTTGCTCTTTTCTAAATTTCTTTTACTGTTCCTACATCTCGTGCAAGTGTATACCGCAGGGACGATAAAGGATGAAGGTGTGGAGAAAAAAATGCGAAGGTACACAACAGCGAGACACGCTCACCACAGACGCGATCCGTTGCGTTTTATCGTACGTATGCCCGGCGCATATGCAGCGTCGACGAGTATTCGAGCCACGTAGGAAACCTCCTTCACTTAACTATCCATTAAATACGACCGCTATTCGCCGTATGGTACCAGCACCGTTCCACGACACCAAATCCAGCGTAATCTAGGGAAAATATCGTGGCCGATAAAAAGTGGGACGTATCGATTGATGTTCGTACGCGAACAAGGGCGGAATAATATTCGCTGAAATTCAGTACGGGATTTCTACTACGTGTTTCAACCTCTTGTACCGCCATATAAAATACAAACCGTCTTCTTTTTTTAATTAATTCACCTACGCAATGCTACCTACGCAAAGCATTTCTTTCTCCTTTGCAAAGGAGGAAATTTCCGCGATAAGAAATTAATGTGCATTTTGAAGCAGATGAGAAGATACGCTGGTTCGCGCAAAAGGAACGGGACGGCGAAACAGCGAGCGTTGGTGCGCTATTTCGAGATAAATTCATTCGAATTAATTGCTTTCCCCTGCCGCCCCGCCCGTCGCGTCGGTCGCGTCGTTGCCACTTTGTTCCGCCTCTCGAATAAATAATTTCGTTAATGTGTAATTTAGATAAGCGCACGCGCCGCGGAAGCCTTTTAAATTGTATTGCATGTCGCTCGTTCGTACCGAATTTATCAAAATTAATTAATTTCCTATGAATATGTAACGCGGCGCATTGTAAACAAGCGCGGGATGCGCCCTCCTGTCGGGCGCATTTAATCAATATATAGCGCTCGCATTAAGCGTGTCAATTATCAATGAGGTACCGACAACTATTTCAGGACTACCTCAGGCGATTAATTATCAATCAAAGCTTGGTGCTTCCTCCCCACGATGCAGGATTGGCCGCCTACCTCGTATAGTTTGATACGGCAGAATCTATTGATTTTCTGAATCGATGGTTGGAAAGCTGATGCAGATCGCCTTTTTGATCTATGAGCGGCAAGAATTATAAGAATTACCGTTCGAGGTACGAAATTACGAGTAGACGGGTATCGATGTCGATGACAAATTAGTCGCCCCCATCGATTAAACGACTCCTCTCTCCAACCTTGACGCAAATTGCCTCGTTAATCTGATATTAAATCGCAGTATAAACGATCGCGATTTTTTTTTCCAATCTCCCCCGAAAGAGAGTCGTATTTTTACGATAATAGGGTACTTACTGGAGTTCTCTATATGGTTATAACAGATGTGCTTTTTTCAAAATTGCTTTTTTCATCAACGGTACACTAAGAAGCTTACAACGAGCTTATCGCAAACAAATAAAAATCATTGTCGGATTGGATACCCAAAAAATATAAAATATAAAATTGCAAAATTTGTATCCATATATAGTTGTATATTTAAAAAATAAAATGTTTTGCCGTATTTATTATGTAACATAAAACATAAGCCTGCAACACAAATAAAGATTCCTTGCCATTAGTGCTATCTTATACTTTAAAATATAAATTTAATCTGACAGCGTAAATCATGAAGCAGCAATACGACTAAACAGTCATAGTCATCAAAAAGGGAGAGAAAAAAGAACATTCCACGTATATACAATATCTATCTTTTTCCTTTGTTCAATTAACGACACGTAGAAAAAAAAGCGCACAATGAAAACCGGCCTGCCAGATCAATTTATCTTTTTCTACATCCGCACGAGTGCCTTTTCCTCTCTTACAGGGAGATTTTCCTTTCCTTTCCCGAAGCGTGCGCGCGAGAACCGACGAGGATCGATCGATATGGCGGTCCGCATCTGGGTCGCGACTTTTTCTCTAATTACTTGCGGCTTTGAGGGTGGTTGCAGCATCTACCGTTATATCAATGCAACTCTTCCTCGCACGCCCTTCCTCTGCTCATTTTACATTTTTAAAAAACAACGCAATTCGTCGTTCCAGCGCGACTGCGGCGGCGTAATCTTCGTCGAAAATCGAAGCTCAAAAGGTCGAAGATTCTCTCCATGCCGCCGCCATGAGACGGAAGCTTATTAGTCGGCTGATTAATTATCGTTCAGTCGGCAGATCGCTCAGGAGGACGTGAATGTCGTAAAGCGTCGTCTTCTGACGGCCAGCGCGGTCTTCTTTGAACTAAGCAAGTGAGTGCATATACCGGGCAAGGTAATACCAACACATACTTTCTTGCGCGATTAACTTTCCTCGAAAATCCTACGGAAAGTCTCGCGCGACGAAGGCACTTTGCGGAAAAGTCTTTCGAGAAAATCCGCGTTCGTCGACAACGACAACGACGACGACGATGCCGAAAACGCATAAACGGCGACAAGAAAGAGCAAAAACGCGAAACTTTGCTCGCAAACATTTCTTCTTGAATGAACAGCTTAAATATGTCTTTTTTATTGTCCTTCTTGCCCCGTTAATTGCATCCCTTCTTTGAAGTTAAGTTTGCGAAATACCGCGCGCAATCACCTACGGCAAGAGGAAAAGAGGAGAAACAAGCGAACAATATACAAATAAGAACAAGAGATAAAGGAAATCAAAATAGAAAGGCAAGAGACCGATAACGAGGAAATGGAGACAGGAACAGGAAGAGAAAGCGTAAAGTTACCGATTGGACATGGGACGCGACAGGAGGAGATAGCGACGTGTATTGGCACAATCAGTCGGCGGCACGTTGCTATTCGTCGAATTGATTGCAACCTAAAGAGCGAACCTAAGAGCTACGCACACGTACTTCGCTCGCACGCCTATTCGCAGGTCGCGACAACGTAAGATGAGAGAAGTTTCGCGATAATAAAGCGGAAACTTGGATCGAAAATCCAAAATTAGTGCGTCTTCTCGTTCCACATTGCTATATTGACGAACGTGATCGGAGTTACGTTACCGTAGCGAATAATAATTGCAGTTCCAACTAACGGAAACGCTCGAGCAGCAAAATCGCGGAATTAATCATGGATCTCCCTTGGGCGAGCGAATCCCTTCTTGATATTTTTTATAACAATAACTACGAGGGCGGATCGGTCTGCAACGTGATTGAAAAAAATTGTACCCGAATAGAACGAAAATACGTCGCAAAAATAAAATGTAAACTATGTAGAGCAAACTATAATAAAATTGTTATGATGCGCGGCAACTAAAAAACACGCCGCGACCATTCGATTCGTTACGAAGGAATCGATCTAATTAACGCAGTTTACTTTTTAAACAAAAAAGCCGCGTTACAGATTTCCGTGTACATACGTTGATGACACAACCGACTAAACAATAACGATTTTCAAATAAGTACTATTTTTAAGAGTGAAGAAAGAATGCTTCTCTTCCTCTTCCCCCCTTCTCTCTCTCTCTTTCTCTCTCTCTCTCTCTTGCAATTAATTTTAAGATAGACTTGACCATTTGACATAAATTAGATGGTCAAAATATCATACTTAATGTCAAGCAGCGCGACATCAAGTCATAGATTTCCACGTCGGACTTCAGGATATTCCGAAAGAAATTCCACCGTTCACGCACCCATTGCGACCATTATTCCCGAGGAAACTTTCGTTTCACGAGTAATTTCACTGGAATAAATGGGACATCACTGAACGCCCGTCTGTTTCCAGAATTCAAGATCTCTTCAGGAGAACGCGGGGCGAGGTCGATTATAATTCGTCATTCCGACAACGCTTATCATTATACTGCGAGGGGAAATATTACCCGGTTAAAGCGAATTCCGCCGGTTACATCGAGCATAGCGCGCAAAATCGTAGAGTAATGCGCCAATTAACCTTTTACGCCCCAAGAAAATTTCGAGAGGGATGGGTGAATATTAAGTTCTTTTTTTCTTTTTTAGTCAAATCAATTATTATACCTTTGCGTAATATAACAGTCTTGCCTAAAAATCCGTAAATATATAGTTCGCGATTTACAACTGTTTTCTTTTTCACGCGAGAGTGTGCATAGTATTGAAAATCTGTGCGTTAAACCCATCTCAACGTAGTGCCACAAAAATTATAATTTATTTCACATGTAGCGTTGACTACAAAGCTACATTGCGAAAATTATACGTTACCAGCGAAATGGTACGCGTTACAATGCATTTTGTACGATAAATTTCCAGACACACAGAGAATACGTAAATACATGATTACAGGCTATAGACCATCGTGCGCGCTACAAATGTAAAGAATAATAAAGCCTGGTTTAAAAAAAATTCGGTTGGTGCATTACCAAGTCGCTCGAATAAAGGTTAGTCTTGTTAGATCTAACGATCATTGTAATTTATTTGCTATGCTAAAGGAACGCTGACCCGAGCAACAGTGAGGGCACATTTAAATTGAAAGGACAGCATTATGCGAACGTAACGCGAAACATGTCGACGTGCAGACAGACGAGAAGATTGCGCGAGAACGTTTCATCGGACCCGTTCGCGGTCGATATATGGTGAGGGAAAAGAGGGAATTTATTTTTCCCTGGCGAGGATAAATCTGCGCTTGCAGGTAAATCAATTTCCTGGCCCGCGGCGAGACCTGCTAGAGACAGGACATGTCGTTACGCTTTTTATAACATTTTTCCAAGTCAATTTCCTTTCGCCCATCGACGACGAAAGCCCTAAGTTTCCCTTGGGAAAGGAAGAGAAAGAAAGATACATTTTCACGAGCGCAATACAATTTCAATCCTTTGAAAAAATTTTTAACTCCTAAAAAAAATGGTTTAATCCGTAGCAACTAGAAGAACTAATTTTCACCTCTTATATTTCCACCCTTATTTTCTCACAAATTCTAACAATAATCCTTAATATTCGAAACAATAAGAACAAAAATAAAATAGTTGATATTTTTTCAGTTCTTAGATGAAAACTTTCTAGTTGTTAATATCACAAAAGTTCGCAAAAATAGGGAAAAGTAATTAGGCATTTCAATTGGTTTCATATACAAAGCATTAAATTATTAGATACTTTTTAGATCTTTATCAATATATGTAATATCGAATAATGCTCGCAGAATCAGCGGGATTTCGCAATGCGGGGACCAGCACGAGTGCAAGACCGATTGTTTTACAATCCTCGTGACGAACGTTTCCACTTCCGCATCCCGCATCCAATGTTGGCCAAACTTTTAGGGCTATACAAGGAATTTAGGTCGCGCGCGGGAGACAAAAGGCGAGAGTGCATCGCCGCCGCTATATACGCTCGCTGTTCGTCACGCGCCGGGGAGCACGCGTCTGTCTCGGACGTCGAGGACGTCCCGATGGATATCGATGGTCTCTCGATGCTCAAATCCAGCTCGTCGAGTAGCTGGGTTAACCGTGGGCGGGTGTGAGCGAGAGGACCACTGCCGCCGCGGTGCTCGCGGTAAATCGCGAACATGACGAGTCCGGAAACGCCGCACCGGTGCATCGGCGATGGATGCATCGACTGTCGCAGGTTCGGCCGTTGCGCGCCAATGCCATTATCGTGTCTCGATAATAACAATGCGAGAACGATGCGGCACAATCGTAGAACACGGGATGTTACGCTGGATCGTCTCCGTGCCGCGCTATTGTTCAACGTAGGCACCGCATGAGCATTCGTACTGATTGCGAGCCACTGTATCGCGGGATCCGCGGATGATGCTACAGAGAGGCCACTGCCTGCTTCTACATTTTGAACCGCGCGTACGAAGTGCATACACCGAGCCGAGAGCGTTAAGCCAGTTGTCATACCGAGAGACTTCCGTGTAATGCAGTATAGTATAGCTATGTGCTGTACAGCACTAATTCCACGATGTACTGTTTCGTGACGAGTATGACCAAAAAAGCATGTAGCATAAAGTGTATTACTAACCAGAGACGCACATTGTACGCGTCTCTGGACGTGTAACGTTATACATGTATATTCGGATTTCGTTTATCTTTTATTTTTCTCCAAAAGTTGTCAAAAATTTATAAATTACTCATGCTAAAATCAAGCAAAAAAGAACCAAAATCTTTTTAAATTCTGATTTAACTCCCTTCTACACGCGCAAATGTAAAAGGTATGCAAAATCCGTTTCAGGAAACGGATAAGAAATAGATATGAAAGATGTACACAATTAAAATATCGAATAATAACAATGGAAAGTGTATTGCCCATGTATTGTCATTGTTCTACGGTCTTTATGAAATATTAATAATGCTTCCATAATGTAAAATTCAGTCTTCCATATGTCAATATTAAAGAGTGATGTCATCCAATATTGTTTAATTAGCAATGCCTAAAATATCTGGAATTATGCTACACATCAATGTGGTCCTGAATATTCAAGAACAATTTAATTAATTAATTCGTTGAGCTGACCGCATCGAAAAATTCAGGTTGCCCAGACAATTAATTCACGGAAAACGCTCTTGGCTCGTTCATTCGGCGTTTCGCAACACGAGTGCATACGTGAATGCCTGGGTGATGGGCAAGAGTCAAAAGGGTAAGAGAGGAATAGAGAGAGAAAGAGATAAAGAGAGACCGAGAGAGAGAGAGAGAAAGAGAGAGAGAGAGAAGAAAGTCGATACGCTGGACAATGGGGGAGGAGGATAACAATGCCCAGCATGAGGCGAGTGGCGAGACAATGCACTGCGGCTGGTCCGCGCCCCGTCGCGAATCCCTAAATCAACGTTCACAACATATAATAAAACGGCGGCGCGCTGACTAAAAAGACTTTAATGAATCGGGCACGATTTTCCTTCCGCCGGCATCCACTTTTGTCGCGTGTACATACATCGCTCTTTCATATCGCTGGCACCGCCTTTCGACACACCGTCAATACCACGCGCGAGCATCGCACGCGATCATTCAATAATTGAACTGAAGAAGACATCTACGAGCAGCTTTAAATCATAACGACCGATCGTGCGGGAAATAGCAGGACCGATTTCGAACTGCCTTTTATTTGCGAGAGAGACATATGAACAAACTGAATACGCGTATTTTATCAAAAGAACCATTTCTTTAAATCACATCGAAAAATGGATTGATTGCATTTCGTTGAATCATTATAGGATACTAAAGCAAGGATATTTATTAAGTGAGAAAATGTTATAAGATCTTCTTGCACACTAAAAACAAAGTAATTGTTAGAGACAAAATTTATATCTAAAAGAAATCTGTATGTATGTATTCATTATATAAAAGTGCAATCAACATCCGCAAATTTGATGTTTCTCGTTATTTCGGATGCACAGCAATTCATATATATAATTTTTATAGAGCTCTAAATAAGATATATATAAGAATATCAAACTTTCAACAAATCTGACTATAAGTTGGCGAATGTATAAGTTATAAAGGCGAGCATAAAAGTTATAGATATCTCGATAAAGGGAAGGATGGGAATATCGATGCGTCTCAGACTATAAAAATTGCCCTTGCATGATATGCCGCGAAACCTAAACATATCCATTCTATATAAACTATATATGCAATTCACAGCGGACGTATACACGTAATATTTCCTGCAACATTGCGCATTAAGCACGAAGATGTCGCTTTGATAATAAAACAAATCGTAAACAAACCTAACATCAAATATTTTAACTTCTTTAGAAGAATAACATTTGTGCATAGTCGCTATTATTTCAATATTTTATTGAACTACAAATTATATCATAAATCAATAAGCAGCGAGAGAGATATGCCAATGATATGGACTAACTTAAAACATAACATTGCGTTTCTGATGGAAAGAAAATTATATAAGCAATGACAATTTTTAGATTATACGAATCGAGGACATATAGATAGCTGAAAGGTTAGAGATCCTCAGAATTTCTAAGGAAATACAAGGTATCGTTTTCTCTCATAGATTTGACGTAACATTGGCAGGTTCGCGTAGTATTTTACATTTGCTATTTCGCGAGAAGCGAGCGTGGTTGACGCGCCGAAGATTCCATTTTCCGCGGCGGCGAGTCGCGGGAATATCTTTACTCCCGGACGCTATTTTTCTCGCGGCCTCTGCACGAATTTCTCGCCGCGGTCGGATTGAACGGACGGAGGGGGGAAGAGGTGGATGCATTTGCACGCAGCCAGTCTGGAAAACGAAACTGGCACGTTGCGTGCATCGCACGCTCGCATACACCTACGTATTCTATCGTGCCATGCAATTCGCAGAAGGTGCATAAACCGCTTGTCGATTTCGGAATGCATACCGAACTTTATTGAAATACACCGACGTCTCGCCTATCTCGTGAGCTGCCGCCGCTATTCGACTATCATTTGCGTATTTTCCAAGGAGAGACAATGTCTCTTGGTATTTTCTGTGCGCGCTTTTACATAGAAATGATTTTGTTCTGGCATTTTCTTGCTTATCGAAAACGTATTTTGAAATATAAAATTATATGAAGTATATTTATAAATTTTATACAATTTTTGTGTAATATTACAGCATGTGAAAAATTTGCCGTGAGATGCGAGGCAAATTTAAGTAATATTTAGGAGTGTTAAATGATAATAACATTGCGTGAGTAATACTTTATTGCGGAACAATAGGTAGTTGTTAGCTTACCCCTTTATTTTTCCCGCGTAATACGCTCAATACACGGTTGAGCTTTTTCGGTGTTGTGTTCACCAATTATTGGTTTCGGTTGTTCGACCTGCAACCGAAACACGCTTCGCTCGATGTCGCCGACCCTCGTTAGTAGTTAGGTATTACATTCTCTATCGGAAATAAAATATCGTATAAAAGCTCTCCAAGGACGATCGCAAACGACGGCCGATCGATATTCATCGCTAAAACATGGTGTGTAAATTTCAACGTGGTCCTGTGGCTTTCAAAAAAAAGGGAGAAAAAATCACAACCATGTAATGCCTTAGCATCGGGCTTTCATCATGCGTTGAAAACGTATATCTCAATGTATTGCCATTTTGTTGCTATTGCAATATTTGTATGCGCTCTTATTTATTCAAACTTGTGTCGAACCCTTGAAAGTTCGATATCAATATCAAGTATCGATGTCAATATCAAGTACCGTAAAATAAATTACATTTAATTTGAAAAATTTGGAGTGTGTGAAGTTGGCCCTCCTACATCATCCAAATATAGTTCTGTTTAGAGTTCTGACTTCTTTCGGACAAAGGAAGAGTTCCTGATAATTTTTAAAAAGAGTTCTGGCGATTAAGATAACGAAAACACCTTTTGAAAAAAGGGGGGCCAATTTCACGACTTTTTTGATCAAATTTTGAGATCGAATAGTTCTGAATGGCCTAAACGCTTCATTTTGCGATTATCTAGAGTTCCTGATACACAAAAAATTTTTTTGGTTAATAAAAAAATATAAAAAAATTTTGAAAAAATTTTTTTTAGTTCGAGTAGTTCTGAATGCCTTAAACGCTTTATTTTGCGATTACCTAGAGTTCCTGATACATAAAAAAATTTTTAATTTCATTAGAAACAATTTTTTGGCTAAAGAAAAGTTTCAATCATCTCTCGTTCAAATATCGGTTATCTTGCAAACCGTTAGCCTTATCGCTTTGAGCCATAAGACTTTTCGTCACAACACGTCGAAAAATTTCCAAAAATCCCATCAGAACTATTCGGAACTAAAAAAAAATATTTCGACCCTGAGACTTAGAAAACTTTCAATCATCACTCGATCAAATATCGGTTATCTTGCAAACCGTTGGCCTAATCGCTTTGCTCGGGCAATAGAAAGAGTTCCTGATAATTTTTAAAAAGAGTTCTGGCGCTTAAGGTAACGAAAACACCTTTTTAAAAAAATGAAGCCAACTTTGCGTGTGTGAAGCATGTCTGAGAAGTTGGCCCCTTTTTTTTAAATTCGGAAAAATTTATTACAGTTCTGGATTTCCCAGCAAGAGTTCTAGAGTTCTCTATAGTTTTTAGAAAAAGTTCCGTTATTTAAAATAACGAAAACACCATTTTAAAAATAGGGGGACTAATTTTACGGTGCCGCTATTTTTGAAACAATTATATTTTTATGGGAGTTCTGGATAGATTTCAATGAGTTCTAAAGTTCTCTATAGTTTTTAAAAAGAGTTCCGTCATTAAAAATGACGAAAACACCATTTTAGTGCCACCCTTAAAATAAAAAATTTATTTTACGGAAGTTCTGATCGGAGTTCTGGTCGCCCCCCGAAGAGTTCTATCGAAAACTATAAGGGTCCGAAACGATCCGACCAATATTTCAAAAGTTACAGCCCTTCGAAATGCCACCCCTAAAATAAAAAATTTATTTTACCGAAGTTCTGATCGGAGTTCTAGTCGCCCCTCGAAAAGTTCTATCGAAAACTATCAGGGTCCGAAACGATCCGACCAATATTTCAAAAGTTACAGCCCTTCGAAGTGCCACCCCTAAAATAAAAAATTTATTTTACCGGAGTTCTGATCGGAAACGATCCGACCAATATTTCAAAAGTTACAGCCTTTCGAAGTGCCACCCCTAAAATAAAAAATTTATTTTACGGGAGTTTTGATCGGAGTTCTGGTCGCCTCTCGAAAAGTTCTATCGAAAACTATCTGGGTCCGAAACGATCCGACCAATATTTCAAAAGTTACAGCCCTTCGATGTGCCACCCCTAAAATAAAAAATTTATTTTACCGGAGTTCTGATCGGAGTTCTGGTCGCCCCTCGGAGAGTTCTATCGAAAACTATAAGGGTCCAAAACGATCTAACCAATATTTCAAAAGTTACAGCCCTTCAAAATGCTACCCCTAAAATAAAAAATTTATTTTACCGGAGTTCTGATCGGAGTTCTGGTCGCCCCCCGAAGAGTTCTATCGAAAACTATCAGGGTCCGAAACGATCCGACCAATATTTCAAAAGTTACAGCCCTTTGAAGTGCCACCCCTATATTAAAAAATTTATTTTACCGGAGTTCTGATCGAAGTTCTGGTTGCCCCTCGAAGAGTTCTATTGAAAACTATAAGGGTCCAAAACGATCCAACCAATATTTCAAAAGTTACAGCCCTTCGAAGTGCCACACCTCGAAAATTTTCCAAGTCCCGAGGGGTGGCACTTTGAAGGGCTGTAACTTTTGAAATATTGGTCGGAGCGTTTCGGACCATACCAGATTTCGATAGAACTTCTCGGGGGGCGACCAGAACTCCAATCAGAACTCCGGTAAAATAAATTTTTTATTTTAGGGGAGGCATTTCGAAGAGCTGTAACTTTTGAAATATTGGTTGGATTGTTTTGGACCCTTATAGTTTTCGATAGAACTCTTCGAGGGGCGACCAGAACTCCGACCAGAACTCCGGTAAAATAAATTTTTTATTTTAGGGGTGGCACTTTGAAGGGCTGTAACTTTTGAAATATTGGTCGGATTGTTTCGGACTCTTATAGTTTTCGATAGAACTCTTTGGAAGGCGACCAGAACTCCGATCAGAACTTCCGTAAAATAAATTTTTTATTTTAAGGGTGGCACTAAAATGGTGTTTTCGTCATTTTTAATGACGGAGCTCTTTTTAAAAACTATAGAGAACTTTAGAACTCATTGAAATCTATCCAGAACTCCCATAAAAATATAATTTTTTCAAAAATAGCGGCACCGTAAAATTAGTCCCCCTATTTTTAAAATGGTGTTTTCGTTATTTTAAATGACGGAACTTTTTCTAAAAATTATAGAGAACTCTAGAACTCTTG